>JAPXFQ010002457.1:0-166433 GCA_028564705.1 Apricaphanius iberus | reverse complement strand
TTTTATTTCACTTATTTAAGTTCTGTACTGGAGAGAAAAGTTGCCGAGTCAAATTCCTTGTATGTGTCATACTTGGCCATTAAAGCTGATTCTGATCATGTGAATTGAGTTTTTGTTAGGCTTAGGTTAGGTATAGACCAGTAATGGTTAGGGCTAGGAAAAGTGTCTGGGTTAGGCATAAATCCAGTTACTAAAATCAATGGAAGTCAATGGACAGCCCTAATATGGGTAGCAAAACAAACATGTGTGTGGTTTTCTTGTGGCAGCGCAATAAAAGACAGATGTCAGTGTTTGACAGAGACAGATTGGAGAGGAGACAATGGACCAGCCTCGGCCGAGTTACTTGGAGTGGGTGGAGAAGACGAATTGGAGATAGCAACAGAGTGGCACATGTATAATTGACAACCTGTGCTTCCTCCCCATAAAGTTTTTTACATTTTTCCTGTGTAATATACTGTCTTGGCCAGCAGACAAGATGGTAGCAGGCTTCTAGGATAGAAATGGCAGCACGGAGAATAGGTTTGGCAAGAGTAACTTAAAGCTCAGAAAATGCAAAGAAAGCTTTGACATTCTTTTTTTTTTTTTTTTTTTTGCTACACTGTTACACTTTTAGCAGGAGTCGGACTGCAAGGATGTTAGGAATGGGGCTGAGGAGACACCCCTGTGGGACGTTTGTTTCAGTGCTGTGGGAGGGTTCTAAATGGCTGTTGACATGAATGATGGAAGAGGAAAGTGAAAACGCCACCTCAGTGCAGAACACATTTCCTCTATTCTCTCGATTTTGGGTATCAAGGTATGTGGGTTTGTAAATAAAGTGTGAGTGGGCCTCCGATTTACAAGCATTTTCCCCACTACAGTAATTACTAATATCCAAAAACAGTGATGCAGAGACGTGTGATAGAACTAATAAGTCAAGCTGTCAGCTGTTAAGCTGCCCCAAAGCGTTTAGGTTTGTGAGTTATTCGGAGGAAGTGAATATATACCAAAATAGTTGTGGTTCAACGCAAGGGTTGTAGAAAAAATATGAAGAGACTTGTAGGGGTGTAAAAATTCTCAGAAGGACCTCAAGGTTTTCGCCCCCCTAGTAACAGTCTCCAGCTCATTCTGGGTGGGTCCCAAGACATTTTAAGGCGTGCTGCGGCAAACATATAGTTAGATCATAGAGATCATTGAGACCGTATCCATCAACACACAGCCACTGGCTGGTAGATGTAAACATAACGTCATTGTCGTCAATGTACATTTTATTATATTTTAATTCAAATATAATTTGAAATGTACTTTCATTCTGCACCACACTAAAAGCCCTGTGGATGTATTTTTTAAGTAGCTTTTTATGAAAATGTTCTTTATAGAAACTTTAAGCTCAGCAAAAACACTAAAAAAAAAATTACGGCAAGTACATTTCAGATATATCAAACTCTGAGTATGCACAACTGCATTCAATTTCCCCTTTATACATCCTACTTTCCCTAGAACCGTGCTAAGGTGAATTTGGATCACATACGCCTCATACAGACCAACTTCCTGCCATACATTTTCAATACAAAGTGCCTAAAGAATATTCTGTATAGACTTAAGTTGGCTGATATGGGGCGGTTCATGGATTTAACTAAAAGCTAACTAAAACAAATACAAACTAAATTACATCAGAATATTTAAACCCTGACAGAAAAGTTGTGTTTACTTTTAAAATGTATCATCAACAGTGTGGGGGAGGTAGCCGACCCATGCACACACATACTTAAGAGCAGCAATTAAAAGGACATTGGGCAGAGTACAGATGAGCCAGGTTAGAAAATGCCATCAGGGAGCCATCTGCACAGCCAGCAACAGATCAACAGTAGCAGTGACCCACGGTTCCCAGAGGAGACAAGGCCGAGTTCACTACCTCCACCCAAGCGCTACCTGGCTATTACCCAGGCAGCCAACAACTGCTTCTGGGGCAGAGGGCTCACATAGAGGAAACACTGGAGGGA
This sequence comes from Apricaphanius iberus, assembly GCA_028564705.1. Classification (NCBI taxonomy): domain Eukaryota; kingdom Metazoa; phylum Chordata; class Actinopteri; order Cyprinodontiformes; family Aphaniidae; genus Apricaphanius; species Apricaphanius iberus. The sequence goes on along the minus strand of JAPXFQ010002457.1, from coordinate 164,454 downwards.
AGATTAAAATAACAGGTTAAAATATAAAAATAAACAGGATAATAATATATAATATAATAATATATAATATGTTTAAATTGTAAAGATTTGATCAAATTTATGAAATAAAACAAGCAGAGCAATTAAACAGACTATAATAAATAATAATCAGTTAAAAGCTATGCTAAAAAGGTGAGTCTTAAGCCTGCTCTTAAAAACATGAGCATTCTCTGTGGCCCTGCCTCTGGCAGCCTGTTCCAGAGATGAGGACCATAACCATGGAAAGCCTCGGAATGAGTGCATATTCTGACTTCAGGTATTACAAGGAGACAGCTGCCAGATGAGCACATAGACCATGGAGGTTCCTATGGTGAAAGCGGTTCTGAAAGATAAGAAGGCCCAAGACCATTAAGATGCTTAAAAACCATTTAAAAAAAGCTTGAAATAGACCCCACCTCTCCAATGAGATATCCTTGGCCAGTAACTCTGGAAGCTTTTGGACTACCTTGATTAAAGTGTTTCTCTTCAGAGGAGAACATTTTCTTTCACTCATCAGTGTACCTTGATTAGTGCTCCTTTGCAAATAAGTTGAAGATGTTTGTTGTTCTTTTAGTCCTTCGTATGCATTAGTAAGGACCCTCATTCAATCAAGAATCTGATTGTATCTTTGTAGACAACGCGCTAGATCCTTGGATCACGCAGAGGTGACATTTTTGGGTAAAACACTTTTTTTCTCCACAAGGTTATAGAATCTTCCTATTGTGCCAAAAGTCTTGCTTGTGTAGATCAAAATCCCTGTCTTATTAAAAGACAACACTTTTATCCTTTGTCAGGCAGTAATTGTTAACTTTTGATCAAATGTTGAGCAGCTTGCTCTGCCTGGAGTCTTTTTGCAAAGAGTTTTCATGTTCTCCCTGTGCATATGTGGGTTCTCTCTTGGTACTCCAGCTTCCTCCTACAGTCAAAAAGTATGGCTAGGTAAATTGGTCTCTCTAAATTGTCTCTAGGTTTGAATGTGTGCATACATGGTCGTTTGTCCTGTGTGTCTCTATCTTGCCCTGTGATGGACTAGCGGCCTGTCCAGGATGTGCCCTGGCTCTCGCGTAATGATTGCTAGACATGGGTACCACCACCACCGCGACAGATTAGGGAGAAACATACATTGGTGTTAAAGAGGTATCTCTGTATGTGTCTTTTTGATGTTAAACCAAACCCATGGGTTTGATCTGTGCCCGTTTGGACGTTTACATGAAACTTCCTGTTTGAACAAAGCAAAAATGGTCAACTGGGTGTTTTGACCTAACCACAAAATTTTATCACACAAATACATACATTAGTACATAACCCTTTGTAGTTGACAGTATATTTACGGTTCCATTTACAGTTTTTTGTGGAAAGGAATTGTGTTGTTCCACTCCCATCTCTGCATTGAGGCCTGTTTAAAACTAATAAGTCAATATATTAGCCTGCAAAAGATTTGTACTGCTTCTACTTTTCCTGTTACAATACAAGCCCAAATCTGAGAGCTTTTTAATGACATTTCATATGACGGACCATCACATAGTAGTGCATGTTTCTGAAGTGAAACGAGAGAAACACGTTTTTAACATTTTCTTTACAAGTGAAAATCGCCACAATTCTGTATTTAGCGCTCTCTATCACAACACTTCTGAAGCCAGTGCAAACTCATGTCTTCAGGTTCGCCTAAATAAAAAGCCACACTTTTTGTAATTAAATAAGGTTTGGAGATGTTGCCAAGAGCCCAAGGGTAACTGTCAGTAAATCTGAGGTCACCAAAATTAGTTTTGTTTTAGTGTGTAAGTTTGCTAAAAAAATGTAGGACTCTGTAATCTTTTCTGGTCCCCTGCCCAAAATGACCAATGACAACAGGTTTTCCCACATGCTGTCATTTGATAAATAGTTTTCTGAGTGGTGTCCCACAAACAACATGAGCTACATTGATAACTGGACAACATTTTAGGGAAAACTTGGTCTGATCCAGAGAGAAAGCATCCTTCCCAATTTGAATGGAGCAGCTCTTCTTTCTAGCAATATGGCCAGATTCATTAACCCACTTACAAAACAGGGTCCAGACCATTAAGCAGTCATTGTTTAACCCACCTCTCTGCAGCTTCTGTACTGTTACCCACTCAATACCCCATTGAGACAGTGTCTTATCCACAGCCCAAATCAAATGGATTAAAAGTTAACCTAACAAAAACAAATTATGAAAATCTCGCTAAGATAAGACTTTCAGTAAACATAAAAATAAATAGTTAAATGTGGTTTATTGAAAATAAGATCCCGCTCCTCAACGACATTATTAGTACTGTAAATGACTTGATATGTGATGATACAATTTCTGTTTTGTCAAAAATCTGGGTCCATCACAAGGATTTTGTTAGTATAAATGAGTCAACTCCTTCCAATTATTTACATCTTCACAGTCCTGGAAATACCTTAAGTACCTGAATTATCTGATTTAGTATTAAATACTGATAAGGTCATTATCAGTGTCAGTGTAGCCTTAGAAAATAAGGTAAAAAGCCATAGGAGGTTGGTTGGTTTAATGCAGTGTTTCGCACTTTAAAGAAGAATACTAGGAAAATGGAGAGGAAATGACATTCTACACACTTATACTAACCCTATTTAACCAGTAAAGATCATCTACTGCTGTATAAAAATATCCTTCAACAAGCTAGGACAGTATGTTTTTCATCATTAATAGAGGTAAATAAAAGTAATCCTAGGTTTCTTTTTAGTATAGTTGCCAAACTTAAAGGCATAGCTCTGTTAAGCCAACTATTCCCCAATCTCTCAGTAGTGAGGAATTTATGGAATTTTACATAAATAAAATAAATTCTATTAAAAATAAAATAATTGGCACCCTCCCAAACATGATTACTTTTCTCTCTATAACGAGGCAGCATTAGAGATAACTTTAGAACTATCTGTGAGTATGTACTATTTTGATTCAGTTGAACTTTCTGAATTATTGAAAATATTATCTTCATTTAAACCTTCAACTTGTGTGTTAGAAGGAAGCTTCAAGGAAGTGTTTCCCATGGTTACTGGCCCTATTTTAGAAATGATTAATATATCTTTAGTAAATAGATATGTACTACTGGTATTTATGTTGCTGTAATTCAACCTATACTTAAGAAAACCTCCCTCAATCAAGATTAGAATAGTTAATTGCATATCTATATCTAAGCTTCTTTTCTTTTTCAAAATCCTTGAGATAATAGTTGCTAATTAAGTATGTGAAAACCGAAACAGTCACATGTTTGAAGAATTTCAGTCAGGTTTTAAGGCTAATTATAGCACTGAAAAAGCACTGGTGAAAGTTACTAATGATATTCTCTTGGCCTTAGATAATGGACTTGTGACTATTTTGGTCTTGTTAGATCTCAGTGCTGCTTTTCACACTGTCGAAACTCATGATATTCCCTTAGAAAGGCTTGAACATTTTGCAGAGATAAACAGCAAGACAGGCTGGTTCAAATCATATCTGTCCCACAGATTCCAGTTCATTTAAATGATAAATCTTCTTAACACTTAAAGGTTACTTGTAGAGTATCACTTGGTTCTTTGTTTGGCCAATTCTTTTTACTATATGCTTCCTATTGTTCAAATAATTCGACAACATGGGTTACGTTCCCACAGTTATGCCGATGTTACACAGCTATAGTTATCCATATATCCTGATGAATCAAATCAGTAAAACAGATTACCAACATGTCTTGAAGACATGAAAACCTGGATAATTTTAAACTGTCTGCTTTTAAATTCAGAAAAGACAGAAGTTGTCATCTCTCTACTGCAAGGTCTAAAAAAGAACCTACTTAGTTAATCACTTCATCTGGATGGCATTAAATTGATCTCCGGTGTATATGTAAATTATCTTGATGTAATTTCTGACCAAGACATAACATTCAAATCCCATTATAAAAGGGTTTCTTGGATTACCTTCTTTCACCTCCGGAATATTTATAAAATTAGAAACACCCTGTCCAGGGAGGATGCTGAGAAACTTGTCTGTAATTATTTAATATAAGGCAGTCCACAAAATGCAATTAAAAGCCTTCAGTCAATCCAATATGCTGCAGCAAGAGTTCTGATGAATATTAAAGGAACACTTCGATTTTTTGTGACTTTAGCTTATTCTGTCATGATCCGTCCCTGTCTGTGTTGTTTTTTCCTCCCTGTTTCCTCCCAGTCTGTTTGAGTTTATTAGTCCTAGTTTGTTTCACCTGTTCTTTTGTCCTCCCTGTGTTTCCCTCCTCTGCTCCCAGGTGTTCCCTGTTTTGTGATTACCCCTTCCCACAGTATATATGCCCCTCTGTGTCTGTCTGTCCTCGTCGGGTCGTTGTCGTCGTTACCTCCCCTAGTTCTCTGTGCTTCTCGTCTGTTTTTCTGGACATTTAATAAACATGGGCCGTAAGAGCCACAAACGCCGCTCCGCATCTGGGTCCTCCTTGAGCCGAAACCTGACAGTACGACCCGACCTGCCACTGGACCCAGCGGAGTATCGCCACACTGACAATGAATGGAGGAGACTGATAGATTGGAGCGTAAGTCAAGGACTCTATTCAGACTCACCTTTTTGTGGATCGCGGCTGGCTCGCTGTCCGCCCGGTGTTGGGCCCCGCCGTCGTGAGGAGGGCGGCCTCTCCGCTCCTCGGGCCTCGAGTCATCGCCGCGCTTCTGAGCGTCCTCCTGGGAACGTAGTTGATGTTTCCCCGTCGTTCCTCCTTGCGTCCATGTATGACGATTCAGAGGAGGACGATGACGGCTTCCCGGAGTTCTTCTCCGACTCCCAGGACGACGAGCTGGACTTTTGCGGCGGTGCCCGGGGTGCGCCGCCCTCGCCGCGGCTTTCTGCCTCCTGGGTTGACCGGTTGATCTCCCTGGCTCCTTCCGCCGATCTGCCCCCCATCTGTGATCCCTCTGGGACTGGCCCTCTTCCTGCTTCCCGGCGACGAGGAGGGAGGCGTCGCCGAACTGCTCCATCGGCTCCAGGAGGTTTCTCGCTTCCTTCTCGGAGTTGCAGCACCTCGGCTCCTCCTGTCCCGCTTGGTGCTGCCTCCAGCTTCGGTGATTCGACCGCCGCTTCCTCCTGCCGCCCACGGCCGGTTTCGGGTCTGCCTCCTCATCCTCTCCAGCACAGCCAGGCGCCGGCGTTTCCTTCGGGTGGAGCTGAGTTGACCCAGGGTCAATGGAACGGAGGGAAGAGTTCCGTGGGGAATGTTGAGCCCAGGTCCCCTGTGGAGACTGTTTTTGAGCGCTCTTCAGAGGCTCACCTGGCGCCTCGGTTCCGAGATTCCCCCGAGGGTGTTCTGGAGAACACGCCTCGGGTTCCTGATTCCTCCGAGGGTGTTCTGGAGAGCACGCCTCGGGTTCCTGATTCCTCCGAGGGTGTTCTGGGGAGCACGCCTCGGGTTCCTGATTCCTCCGAGGGTGTTCTAGAGAACACGCCTCGGGTTCCTGATTCCTCCGAGGGTGTTCTGGGGAGCACGCCTCGGGTTCCTGATTCCTCCGGGGGTGTTCTGGAGAACACGCCTCGGGTTCCTGATTCCTCCGAGGGTGTTCTGGAGAGCACGCCTCGGGTTCCTGATTCCTCCGAGGGTGTCCTGGAGAACACGCCTCGGGTTCCTGATCCTCCGAGGGTGTTCGAAGCAACCCTCGGTTCCTGATTCCTCCGAGGGTGTTCAGGAGAACACGCCTCGGGTTCCTGATTCCTCCGAGGGTGTTCTGGAGAGCACGCCTCGGGTTCCTGATTCCTCCGAGGGTGTTCTGGAGAGCACGCCTCGGGTTCCTGATTCCTCCGAGGGTGTTCTGGAGAGCACGCCTCGGGTTCCTGATTCCTCCGAGGGTGTTCAGGAGAGCACGCCTCGGGTTCCTGATTCCTCCGAGGGTGTTCTGGAGAGCACGCCTCTGGTTCCTGATTCCTCCGAGGGTGTTTTGGGGAGCACGCCTCGGGTTCCAGATTCCTCCGAGGGTGTTCTGGAGAACACGCCTCGGGTTCCTGATTCCTCCGAGGGTGTTCTGGAGAGCACGCCTCGGGTTCCTGATTCCTCCGAGGGTGTTCTGGAGAACACGCCTCGGGTTCCTGATTCCTCCGGGGGTGTTCTGGAGAACACGCCTCGGGTTCCTGATTCCTCCGAGGGTGTTCTGGAGAACACGCCTCGGGTTCCTGATTCCTCCGAGGGGGTTCCTGATTCCTCCGGGGTGTTCTGGAGAGCACGCCTCGGGTTCCTGATTCCTCCGAGGGTGTCCTGGAGAACACGCCTCGGGTTCCTGATTCCTCCGAGGGTGTTCTGGAGAGCACGCCTCTGGTTCCTGATTCCTCCGAGGGTGTTCAGGCGAACACGCCTCCGGTTCCTGACTCTCCCGAGGGTGTTCAGGCGAACACGCCTCCGGTTCCTGACTCTTCCGAGGGTGTTCAGGCGAACACGCCTCCGGTTCCTGACCCTTCTGAGGGTGTTCAGGCGAACACGCCTCCGGTTCCTGATTCCACCGAGGGTGTTCAGGCGAACACTCCTCCGGTTCCTGATTCCACCGAGGGTGTTCAGGCGAACACTCTTCCGGTTCCTGATTCCACCGAGGGTGTTCAGGGGAACACGCCTCTGGTTCCCGACTCCGCCGAGGGTGTTCAGGGGAACACGCCTCTGGTTCCCGACTCCGCCGAGGGTGTTCAGGGGAACACGCCTCTGGTTCCCGACTCCGCCGAGGGTGTTCAGGGGAACACGCCTCTGGTTCCCGACTCCGCCGAGGGTGTTCAGGGGAACACGCCTCTGGTTCCCGACTCCGCCGAGGGTGTTCAGGGGAACACGCCTCTGGTTCCCGACTCCTCCGAGGGTGTGTTCAGGGAACACGCCTCTGGTTCCTGACTCTTCCGAGGGTGTTCAGGAGAACACGCCTCCGGTTCCCGACTCCGCCGAGGGTGTTCAGGAGAACACGCCTCCGGTTCCTGCCTCGTCCGAGGGTGTTCAGGAGAACACGCCTCCGGTTCCTGACTCCGCCGAGGGTGTTCAGGCGAACACGCCTCCGGTTCCTGACTCCGCCGAGGGTGTTCAGGCGAACACGCCTCGGGTTCCTGATTCCTCCGAGGGTGTTCTGGGGAGCACGCCTCGGGTTCCTGATTCCTCCGAGGGTGTTCTGGGGAGCACGCCTCGGGTTCCTGATTCCTCCGGGGGTGTTCTGGAGAGCACGCCTCGGGTTCCTGATTCCCCCGAGGGTGTTCTGGAGAACACGCCTCGGGTTCCTGATTCCTCCGGGGGTGTTCTGGAGAGCACGCCTCGGGTTCCTGATTCCTCCGAGGGTGTCCTGGAGAACACGCCTCGGGTTCCTGATTCCTCCGAGGGTGTTCTGGAGAACACGCCTCTGGTTCCTGATTCCTCCGAGGGTGTTCAGGAGAACACGCCTCCGGTTCCTGACTCTCCCGAGGGTGTTCAGGCGAACACGCCTCCGGTTCCTGACTCTTCCGAGGGTGTTCAGGCGAACACGCCTCCGGTTCCTGACCCTTCTGAGGGTGTTCAGGCGAACACGCCTCCGGTCCTGACCCTTCTGAGGTGTTCAGCGAACACGCCTCCGGTTCCTGATTCCACCGAGGGTGTTCAGGCGAACACTCCTCCGGTTCCCTGATTCCACCGAGGGTGTTCAGGGGAACACGCCTCTGGTTCCCGACTCCGCCGAGGGTGTTCAGGGGAACACTCCGTCTGTTCCTGACTCCGCCGAGGGTGTTCAGGGGAACACGCCTCTGGTTCCCGACTCGCCGAGGGTGTTCAGGGGAAGACGCCTCTGGTTCCCGACTCCGCCGAGGGTGTTCAGGGGAACACGCCTCTGGTTCCCGACTCCGCCGAGGGTGTTCAGGGGAACACGCCTCTGGTTCCCGACTCCGCCGAGGGTGTTCAGGGGAACACGCCTCTGGTTCCCGACTCCTCCGAGGGTGTTCAGGAGAACACGCCTCTGGTTCCTGACTCTTCCGAGGGTGTTCAGGCGAACACGCCTCCGGTTCCTGACTCCTCCGAGGGTGTTCAGGAGAACACGCCTCCGGTTCCCGACTCCGCCGAGGGTGTTCAGGAGAACACGCCTCCGGTTCCTGCCTCGTCCGAGGGTGTTCAGGAGAACACGCCTCCGGTTCCTGACTCTGCCGAGGGTGTTCAGGCGAACACGCCTCCGGTTCCTGACTCCGCGAGGGTGTTCAGGCGAACAGCCTCCGGTTCCTGACTCCGCCGAGGGTGTTCAGGCGAACACGCCTCCACCTAAGCTCAAGGTTCCACGCCGCCGGCCTCCAAGGCTCAAGGTTCCACGCCGCCGGCCTCCAAGGCTCAAGGTTCCACGCCGCCGGCCCCCAAGGCTCAAGGTTCCACGCCGCCGGCCCCCAAGGCTCAAGGTTCCACGCCGCCGGCCCCCAAGGCTCAAGGTTCCACGCCGCCGGCCCCCAAGGCTCAAGGTTCCACGCCGCCGGCCCCCAAGGCTCAAGGTTCCACGCCGCCGGCCCCCAAGGCTCAAGGTTCCACGCCGCCGGCCTCCTCGTCTGACGGTCCCTCGTCGCCGGCCTCCTCGTCTGTTGGTTCCTCGTCGCCGGCCTCCTCGTCTGTTGGTTCCTCGTCGCCGGCCTCCTCGTCTGTTGGTTCCTCGTCGCCGGCCTCCTCGTCTGTTGGTTCCTCGTCGCCGGCCTCCTCGTCTGTTGGTTCCTCGTCGCCGGCCTCCTCGTCTGTTGGTTCCTCGTCGCCGGCCTCCTCGTCTGTTGGTTCCTCGTCGCCGGCCTCCTCGTCTGTCGGTTCCTCGTCGCCGGCCTCCTCGTCTGTCGGTTCCTCGTCGCCGGCCTCCTCGTCTGTCGGTTCCTCGTCGCCGGCCTCCTCGTCTGTCGGTTCCTCGTCGCCGGCCTCCTCGTCTGTTGGTTCCTCGTCGCCGGCCTCCTCGTCTGTGGTTCCTCGTCGCCGGCCTCCTCGTCTGTTGATCCCTCGCCGCCGGCCGCCACGTCATGGGTCTTCTGGGGACTGTGGTTTTGTCCCTCCGTCCTGGACCCCCTCCTCCCGCCCTGGCTTGAGTTTCCTACTTGGTGCGCCAGGTGGCGCACCTTGAGGGGGGGGTACTGTCATGATCCGTCCCTGTCTGTGTTGTTTTTTCCTCCCTGTTTCCTCCCAGTCTGTTTGAGTTTATTAGTCCTAGTTTGTTTCACCTGTTCTTTTGTCCTCCCTGTGTTTCCCTCCTCTGCTCCCAGGTGTTCCCTGTTTTGTGATTACCCCTTCCCACAGTATATATGCCCCTCTGTGTCTGTCTGTCCTCGTCGGGTCGTTGTCGTCGTTACCTCCCCTAGTTCTCTGTGCTTCTCGTCTGTTTTCTGGACATTTAATAAACATGGGCCGTAAGAGCCACAAACGCCGCTCCGCATCTGGGTCCTCCTTGAGCCGAAACCTGACATATTCACTATATCAGACAGAATTAGAGAAGGGCCGTGGTTTAGGAGCAGAGAGTTCGCTCAGAGTTGGGGTAATAGTCAGCATTTACTAGTAAATACACAGTTTACAATCATGGGTCTTCGCTGGATCTTGGTTTGATATAAAATAAAATTCCTCTGACAATGCCTCAAAGTCAGTCATGATCAAGATTAACGTTGGGTTTGTTGACGCAAGAGCGCTTCTCAGGTGCTGCGCTAATCACTCCGCCCAAGCAGCAGTGCTTCGCCTTCTGAGAAAATAGTTCCCAGTATTTCAACGTTTTAAAAATGTCTGTGTCTCATAAGACCTTGTTATTTGTACACACTGTGACTATACAAATCACAACATGTAAATAGGAGAATGTTGGCGTTATTTTATCGCTTGTTATGCTAGCAGGACCCAACCACAACAACTTTAAGGCCTAAATGTAGCTCCTAAGTCTTGGAGTCCTTAAAAGAAGTCAAGAGGACTCCTAACTCCCTAATCCTGCATTCAGACCAAGCCCATGCGTCAGCGTCAGGTGCGGCAAGATTACATGAAACGTCTATGGTGGAGTACGTCAGAGGTCCGTCAAGGGCGCTGCGTTGCGTTGAGTACGTTGGCTCCGTCAATGACGCTTGCGTTTCATACGGCAACGTACCAACACATGCGTCACAGAAGTTCAGCAAGCTGAACTTTTTACGGATCCAACGGAGTTAACGCAGTGCGGCAACCAATCAGAGCGTCTCACAGTAGTTATGTCACTATACACGTATCTTGAATGAAGCGCGGGTCCAGTGAAAACATTTTCAACAAACGCAGATTTAAAAAATCAGAAATAAATAAATGTATGGACTGCAAAAGATTAGGGCAATAGATTAGGACATGTAAGAAATAACGGTCAGCAAAAACTCTAGTTAGAGCTGGTTTGCAAAGTCACAATAACAGGAAGGTAATTAATTATGCATACATGGTTGTAAGGAGGCTGGTCTTGGCAAAAGTTTGAATGAACCAATCATGTTTTGTGTGCCATATTTAACGTTAGGGGGGAGGTTCTCTAACTTTGTCGTAAAATATAAAACTTAATGTTTCTGTTATATACGTTTTCATTCTTTCGTGGGTGACCCAGAGAGGGTAATTTATACCCCTCTGTAAGCTAAATATCTAATCTGTTGTAAGAAATTCTCTAAACTAGGATTTGATCTGTTTTAAGGAACTCTGTGAATCAGTATTTGATTTCTTGTATTAAAATCTAAAGAAAATTAAATTACTCTCGTCTCCTCTCTGATAAAAATTAACACGCATGGAATTTATAGAGTTAAGGTTTAAATTGTATATAGATTAAAATCCTTCACCTGGTGGGAGATTTAAGCTCCGATGCAGCCCAGGAGGTCATAAAATTAGGCGCGGGACAGACGGAAGTAGCACTGAAAGCGAACCTCATCCATACGCAGCTCCTGGAGCAATTGGTTAAACTCCCCAAACTCTGAACGCATCTGAATAGTGGGCGCTGATGCACCCGATGTCAACGTTGTCTAGCTTTATCTAGCAAATAAAGCCAAGCCACTCTCTCGTTACAATCCACCATAGTGCAGAACGTACAACAACAGAGGACGCCCCGCCCATGCGTTGTTTTTTGCTCAGAAGCAGGCTATGGAAGCCAAAAAGTACATACGTCAAACTTCATCTGTTGGATGCGTTGCCTGACGCAGACCAAATGTGCAGTGTGAATGCATCATAAGACCTATTCACAAAGACTCCCAAAATTGCTGCAGCCAGATGCAATGTGTTGGACAATCTGGATGATTCGGAATTAACCAAACAATACCGACTATATTGTTTATTGCAGATGTGGTGCGGGATGCAATCATGTCTCCAACTAAACGTAACAACCCAATCAGTCCAAAAAATAAATGTTTAGCGAAACTAAGATATTTAGCCACAGGGAAAATGCAACTTTGCCACATGGATGACTTGGGTATATCACAACCCTCTATCAGCCGATCAATCCACCAAACTCTTAAAGCGCTCTGTCGACCACATATTATCCAACAATTCATCCGTTTCCCATTAGACAGCATCCTTTTTATAAGTGCCGATCTCGAGCCGACACTGGAACTGTAGAAAATACCATCTCTTCTCACAGTCTTCTTCCATTCGAGACACCGCTGGATAAGATGCATTTATGTTTCTGCTAATTTCCACCCATGCCTCCATTTTCTTATTATTCGTAATCCCGGCTCCGAATCGCCCTTTTAGGACTGTCCTCCTCCCCAGTACCAACTGTGCCAGTAGTAATAATTGGTCCTGCGACCAATTAGGATTCCTCGTTCTTTTCCCGCCACTCATTTTCAGTTCATGAGGTGCTTTTCACGGTAGTGGGGGGGTTTATTTAAGATGTGGCTGATGTGCTCAATAGACAGCCTAATTTTTTACAGCCTACTTGCAATCACTCCCTTAATATGATGCATTCATCCATCCATCATCTATACCGCTTTCATCAAATTCAGGGTCATATGGAGGGGGGGCTGGAGCTTATCCCAGCTATCAGCTGGCATTAGGCAGGGTACACCCTGGATAGGACGCCAGTCTGTCGAACAATATGATGCATTTCACTTTTTTTCGTTTTTAAACTTCACTTTCTCTGTAAGTAGGCTATTGTGTGTAAGTTGTATGAAGTGTCAGTCTCGTGGCCGACACAAAGATGTCATCATGCATTATTTCTGCTATTTGTGCTGTTTATAATTACGCTTTTATCGACATTGAAGTTTTCCATTTCCTGGTTTCACACGTGTAATTCAAAAACCAATCACACTGCTGTCCGTCTATTTACTCGTGCATAAGAAATGACGTTTTCCGTAGCAACGGGACGTCACTCTTAGCTTACTTTTAGGGATTTGTCCTACGTAAAAGTAGCTCTTAGTGCGTTTGTGAATTGGTTTTAGACGATAACTCCTACGTAAGACCTTTTAGCGCTAGTTAGGAGTAACACCTAGTCATGAGATAAGAGTCTTTGTGAATACGGCCCCAGAGATGTGATTGTTTCATATGTACCTAACAGAACACTTCACTCTCAGACTGCAGGTTTGCTGGTAGTTCTTATGATTTCTATAAGCAGAATCAGAGGCAGATTTTTTAGTTATCAGGTTCCTTTCCTGTGAAACCAGCTCCCAGTTTTAGTCTGTGAGGCAGGCACCCTGTCTACTTTAAGGCCATGCTTAAAACCTTCCTTCTTTGTAGGGAACCCAAGCAATAGCCTGGGTTCCCTACAAGTCTTGCACTACACAAATAGATTTGTGTAGTGCAAGAATTAGTTCAAGATTAGTTATTTTAAGTAATTAGTAATTATTAGTAAGAGCAGCAGAAGAATATTCCAGAATGTTGCAGAGTCATGAACATTCTTGTTAAATGTCATTGACGGTTTGCCTACACTGATGTCGTTGAATGACACAGCTATGTTTCATTTTGTCTAAACAATGCTGATATAACACTCATATAACACATGTCAGTAGCAGGAGAGGGACATGGGGCTTTCTAGATGGGGAGAGAGAAATTACCCAAGAGATGTTTTTCTGTTCAGGTCCTAATAAATAATGTTGGAACTCCAATGGAGACTGCTTCATCCTTATCCTAATCTCAATCTATATGGAATTCTGACATATAATTTGCTTGACTGTATACGACTTCTCTGTCACTTTCATGCCACTATTTTCTTATAAAGCACTCATCTTTTAATATAATTAGTTCTAGATGCAGGCAACAAAATATGTCCCTCAGCCATTTGGCTAGTTAAATACTGATGCACATCTTGAAAAAGTTAACTTTTTATAGTAAGTATTTTGGTGTCTGTAATCGCTTTGTTTTTTATAAATGTCAGAAAATGTGAGCTGCATTTGGAGTATCACCTCCATTGCCTTTCTAGGAGCCTTAGAAAAATGTTTTTTAAACTTTTCGGTCTTACAGGCCTTGATGTGACATTGTCTATACCTGTTGTTGACTTGAAAATTACTGAATGAATTCAAGTCATTACATGAGAGACTAAAGGAACAAATGATCTCCTGTAGTGGTCTGTGTTGCAGCGAAATTGAAGAAGCCTGTGAATTAAGACACCTAATGTATGTCTCATGAGGAAGATGCTTAGGGTTTTCCATGATATTGTTGATTTAATGAAGATTTAATGAAGAATCCTTCTTTGCATCATCATCTCCAGTAGACAGCTTCAGTGTTCAGTCTCCATTCCAGTCTGTTGACCAGGAGAACACCAATGTACTTATACTTGACTGTGAGTAGTTGGATTCTAGCTTCCACCTGTCATGTTGATATGATCCCAGTCAAGGCACTTAACCTTGTTACCTATCGATCTGCATATCTGTGTATAAATGTGTGCACTTTTGTGACTGCGAATGGGTGAACGTGCCGCTTTGAGTGGTCAGCATGACTAAAAAAAGCACAATAGTATTAGTAATACTATTACTCTTTAACCACCTCCACTTCTTCTCCCATCGTGAAAATCAGGTATTTTTCACAAGAGATTACGCAAAGGCTGGTTAAAGGGAGGGGTGGGGGTGGTGTCTATCTGGTCTTCAGCAATAAAGGCCAGAAGCTCTCAGACTGGTTACTCACTCCAGTTTCAGCTAATACATTTTACAAATCCTAAATGAACTCCGCACATTTACTTGCATTTTTAATACAGTTGCTTGCCAGGGCTGTGCAGATGACAAAATCTATTTCACACAACCTTTGCAGTAAACTGGACATTGGAACAGACCAAGAGGCCTTGGAAGGGCCCAGTAGAAGTCCAGATCTAAATCAAATTAAGAAACTCAGTCAAGAATTTTGTAAGGGACCATGTGGCTCATTTATATAGACGTGACTGCAAAGTAGTGGTGGGCAAGAGTGTAGCCAGACCGGATAGGATTGTGGTCTGTAGGATGAAACTGATGGTGAGGAAGGTGACGAGAAAAAAGACAGAGCAGAGGAGTGTTCTGGTGGAAACTGAAAAAGGAGGATTGTGAGGTTTTCAAGGAGGAGTTGAGAAAGGCTCTTGGTAGCCAGGAGGTGCTCCCTGATAGCTGGACAGCTATAGCTAATGTGATTAGGGAGACAGGTACTTGGTGTGTCATCTGGAAGGAGGAATGTAGATAAGTAGATTTGGAATTGGATAAATGAAGTCCAGGAAGATATATAGAGAAAGAACACTAAGAAGTTAATGGGACACAGTCAGGACTGTAGAAAGCAGACAGGAGTGCAGAAAGATGCACATTGTGAAGGTAGAAGTAGCAAAGGCCAAACAAGGGTTGTATGATGAATTTGTATGCTAGGTCGGACAGGAAGGAGGGATAGAACAATTTGTATAGGTTGCAGAGGCGGGGGGATAGAGGTGGAAACGATGTGCCACAGGTTACGGTGATCAAGGATAGGAATGGAAATATACTGACAGGTGCCAAGAGTGTGATAGGAAGATGGAAAGAGTACTTTGGAGAGCTATTGAATGAGAAAAATGAGAGAGAATATAGAGTAGAAAATGTGACTGTTGTGGGGCAGGAAGTAGCTGAAATTAGTAAGGATGAGGTGAGGAAAACTTTGAAGAGGATGAAGATGGGAAAGGCAGTAGGTCCGAATGTCATACCTGTGGAGGTATGGAAGTGTCTGGGAGAGGTGGCAGTAGTGTTTTTGACAAGTTCTTCAACAAAACCTTGAAGACTGAGAAGATGCCTGAGGCATGGAGAAACAGTGTTCTAGTGCCTATTTTTAAGAACAAGTGAGATGTATAGAATTGTGTCAACTACAGAGCAATAAAGCTAATGAGTCATACAATGAAGCTGTGAGAAAGAATGGGGGAACCTAGGCTTTGGACAGAAGTGAATATTTGTGAGCAGCAGTATGGTTTCATGCCAAGAAAGAGTACTACTGATGCAATCTTTGCTTTAAGGATGCTGATGGAGAATTGCAGAGATGGTCAGAGGGAGCTTCATTGTGCCTTTGTTGATTTAGACAAAGCATATAACAGGGTGCCAAAAGAAGAGCTGTGGTTTTGCATGAGGCAGTCTGGAGTGGCAGAGAAGTATGTTAGAGTGGTGCATGATATGTATGAGAGCTGTGAGATAGCAGTGAGGTGTGTAGTAGGAGTGACAAGGTGGAGGTGGGACTCCATTAGGATCAGCTCTGAGCCCCTTCTTGTTTACTTTGGTGATACACAGGCTGACAGATGAGGTTAGACAGGAATCTCCATGGACTATGATGTTTGCAGATGACATCATGATCTGCAGTGAGAGCAGGGAGGTGGAGGTGGAGGAAAAGCAGAGAGGTGGAGGCGTGCACTAGAAAAGAGAGAAATGAAAATTAGTCGTAGCAAGACAGAGTACATTGGGGTAAATGAAAAAGACATAAGTGGAACCGTGAAGTTACAGAGAGTGGAAGTGAAGAAAGTAGAGGACTTTCAGTACTTAGGGTCAACAATTTAAAGCAGTGGAGAGTGTGGAAAAGAGGGGAAGAAGTGTGTGCAAGCTGGTTGGAATGGGTGGAGAAAAGTTTCAGGTGTGATGTGTGATGAAAGGGTTTTTGGAAGAATAAAGGGAAAGGTGTACAAGACAGTAATGAGAACATGGTCTAGAGACAGTACCGATGAGGAAAAGACAGGAAGCAGAACAGGAGGTTGTATAACTCAAGATGTTAAGATTCTCTCTGGGAGTACTTCAGAGGGAAATCTTGGATGTTTGGAGATAAAGTCAGAGAGGCAAGACTGAGATGCTTTGGACATGTTCAGAGGAGAGACGATTATATTGGTAGAAGGATGCTGAGGATTGAGCCACCAGGTAGGAGGCAGAGAGGAAGCCCTAAAATTAGATGTATGGATGTGGTGAAGGAGGACATGAAATTAGTTAGTGTGAGGGCAGAGAATGGGCCCAAAAGGAGACAGATAATTTGCTGTGGCAACTCATGAAGGGAAGGAAAGAGAAAAATACAATGTGGCCCTTTTAAAATACTCAATTTTTTTTCATTTGCAATTTGAAATGAAATAGCTTTTTGGTTAATCTTTAATGGCTATTAATAACTTTCATAAAGATTTTACATTCTTTTAAAAACGTTTTGTATTATAGATGTGATAATAATTGCAGTTTTTACCAAATGTGGCTGGAACTTAAGGCGCTTTCACATGGTACGGGAGTCCGTACTCGGGTACGGTATTTGGTCAAAATCCACTTATTTCGTTCCATGTGAACACAGACTGTACCGTGCCAGGATACGGCCAGAGAGACCTGCCTTGGAGGTAGTATCCGAGTCCAGGTACGAGCGGCCACGTATCATGTGAACACAACCCGTACTCTGGCCGCACTCAAGACAATAGACGCGCTCCACGCGGAAATGACGACACCGCCGGCCGAAATTACAGAATCACCTCGCGACCATACAAATACCAAAACAACGCGATTCAAGCATCCCACAGCAACACAGCAGATTACAAAACGGCGGGTTTACTACAACACTCACCCTGTAGATGGCTTCAGGTAGCAGCTGACCAGTAGACCAGTTTGTTTACATTCTAGGCTGTCGCTCGTTTTATGACGTCGGTACTTCTCACTCCCTTGTTTGTTGGAGAACTACAGACTTATTTGTATACCGCCACCTGCTGTTTATTTGTAGTAAAACACTGGATTCAAATACGGGCAGAGATCCGTGACATGTGAACAGAAAAAATTAGCATTTTCTCTGGCCGTTTTCTGGTACGGCCACACATGTGAAAACGGCCTTATAGCAGACTAAATTAGCTTTTTTCCATTAGACTGTGGCTCTTGTGTGAAAAGGATGCTAGGCATGGTAGAGGATCTGTGATTCTGTGGGACTGAATACCCTTTTCAGAGATCATTTGCATAATACCAGGATATTTGGGGAAAAAAGATCTCTATCAAAAAATTATTAAGTTTCAACTAGCAGGATAATGACCACAACAAATGATCAAATCAACACAGAAATTGTTCTACGTGCAACTTATTCCTTTTTCAGAGGCTAGACTTTAAAAAACATGTCTCGTCAATTAATCCACTCAATTAAAAGATGACATTTTTCTGAAATTTTCAGTGTAGGACTAAACTACTGCAAGTTTTTTTTTTACACATCTTTACAAGGTATCCAGTATATATGAAGGGTGCCGTAAGCACACAGGACAACCCTTCAGATTCAGGTTCCCCACACTGTGGATTAGTTGATTTGAGCTACCAGTCTCTACCTGCCTTCATCTGAGACTTCAGCGGCAAATTAAACCAAACCCCTTAAGCAGTTTAGAGTCCTTCTCTTCTTCACCTAATTTCCTTTAATTTTCTTTTCGCATCAGTTTCACCTTCTGCTTATTTTATTTTGGCAAAACTCTTTGATAATTCAGAATATTGTTATTTGTCTCACATCTCTGTCTTCCTGAGTTTTATTTTTTACCCATCTGTTAATTCTTGCACATCTTTCTATTACTTGCTTCTTGTTTTACATTAGTGCTGCCTGATTTCCTAAGTTCCCCTTTTCTTGTCCTCTCCCGTGTTTTGGCATTCCTATATTAAACTCATCATATATCTATGATTGTTCCACACCTAGGTTTTTCAGTATCTCCATTATATTTGTTAACCTTTGCGTGTGCATTTGTGAAACAGACCGTGTGCATTTCCAAATGAGCATACGCACTCGTGAAACACCCTGTGTTAGTTTATTTATTATGATACTTTCTCGATTCCATAGTATACAGCTACAACCTTTGTTTTGTCCATCAAACTAAATTTAATTTCAGGCAAAGATAATCGGAGTAAATAAAAACTGTGTGCCATCTTTGGTGGCAACAAGCATTTGCGATTTAGCATCTTAATTCGATTTATGCCTCAACTTTGATTATGCCACTTAAAAATGTTAACTTTATTTGTTATGGTAAATGGACTGTATTTGTAGAGTGCTTTACTTAGTCCCTATGGACCCCATTCACACACTGGTGATGGCAAGCTACGTTGTAGCCAAAGCTGCCCTGGGCCACACTGACAGAGGTAAGGTTGATGGACACTGTCGCCACCGGGGCCTATGATCACCGCCAGTGGGCAATGGGTGAAGTGTCTTGCCCAAGGACACAGGGGCCGAGACAGTCGGAACCGGTATTTGAACCTGCAACCCTTTAATTACAAGACAAGCTCCTAACTCCTTTGCCACAGTCACCCCATAGCCAGTTTTATGCGAGTTTTGGGGATTGTCATGTACTTGGGAAAAGGGAAAGATGCTTCTATGTCCCTCTTTTGTTCAGCCTTCATTTTGGAGTTATCTCTGTAGGATAGACTCTCCATGTTACCTACATTTTTATGGTTCTCGCTGTGGTTCACTGGGAAACCAAATCAGGAATGCCGTTCTAACCCTTTTCCAAATGGATAGACATCCTTGACTTTGTTTCAAATTCAATTCAAATTCAAATTCAAAAATACTTCATTAATCCCAGAGGGAAATTAATTGTTGTTGTAGCTCCTTAATTAATTTTTCAAGGAATTATTGTAGACCATGATGGCTGAGGGGAGAAAGGATTTCCTGTAGCGGTCTGTGTTGCAGCGAATCTGAAGAAGCCTCCGACTGAAGATACTCTGCTGCTGTAGGACTGTCTCATGGAGAGGATGCTCAGGGTTGTCCATGACCTTTTTAATTTTATGAAGATTCCTTCTTTGCATCATTATCTTGAGTGTTTCCACAGTCGTCCCCATAACAGAACCAGCCTTCTGTATCAGGTTATTGAGCCGTTTTAAGTCCCCGGCTCTGATGCTGTTACCCCAACAGATGATGGACGAAGAGATGTCACTCTCCACCACAGACTTGTAGAAGATTTGCAGCATCTTCCTGGAAATCTTGAAGGACCTCAGCTTCCTCAGAAAGTACAGTCTGCTCTGTCCCTTTTTGTAGACGGCTTCACTGTTGATTCTCCAGTCCAGTCTATTGTACAGGTGAACTCCGAGGTATTTGTACTTCTCAACCACCTCCACCTCTTCTCCCATGATGGAGAAAGTCTTTGACTTGTCCCTGTTTCTTCTGAAATCTACTATCATCTTCTTTGTTTTGTTCACATTCAAGGTAAGGTGATTGTCTCCACACCATGCCACAAAGCTTCTCACCAGCTCTCTGTATTCAGCTTCTTCACCATCTCTGATACACCCGACAATTGCAGAGTCGTCTGAGTATTTCTGCAGATGACAGGTATCTGTCTTATACTGGAAGTCTGAGGTGTACAGAGTGAAAAGGAATGGTGAGAGTACAGTCCCTTGTGGTGCTCCTGTGCTGCTGATCAGCTGGTTTGACATACAATCCTTCAGTCTCACAAACTGTGGTCTGTTTGTCAGGTAGTCATTGATCCAGCTGATTGTTGAGGCCTCCACCTGTGTTTCCAGGAGTTTCTGACGTAAAGTTCCTGAAGTAAATCAGGCTGAATAGTGTTAAATGCACTGGAGAAATCAAAGAACATGATTCTCACAGTGCTGCCTGCTTTGTCCAGATCACAGTGGGTTGGTTGAAGCAGGTTAATGATGGCATCTTCAACACCAACACCATGGCGATAAGCAAACTGCAGGGGGTCCTGATAGGTTCTAGTTTTATTACTCAGGTGGGGCAACAAGAGTCTCTCCAGGACCTTCATGATGTGGGATGTCCGGGCAACAGGTCTGTAGTCATTGATGACTTATGGGTGAGTTTTCTTTGGTACTGGAACAAGGCAGG
The DNA here is from genome assembly GCA_028564705.1 of Apricaphanius iberus. NCBI lineage: Eukaryota > Metazoa > Chordata > Actinopteri > Cyprinodontiformes > Aphaniidae > Apricaphanius > Apricaphanius iberus. The sequence continues at coordinate 144,328 of JAPXFQ010002457.1, read as the reverse complement.
ATGTCTTCCACACCACTGAAACCTTCTCTTGGTTCAGGCTAAGGTTCAATAGGTGCTGCAGAATCCCACAGAGCTGCTGTGCACAGGTCTTCAGGACTCTGGGGCTGACACCATCTGGACCTGCAGCCTTGTTCCGGTTCAGTTTCTCCAACTGCCTCTTCACCTGACTTTCAGAAAAAGATAGGTTGGAAGGTGAGGTAAAGGTGGTAACGCATGTTATTGTATTTATTCAGAGTAAGAGATGGCCTGTTGCCTTTTTTTAAACTTTCAGCCTACTTCCGGCTGTAAAACAGGTTCAATAAAAGTTATTAAGTCAATCTACAGTCTGGCATTAATCAGGCCTGGGAATTCTTGTGGATTTGAAATCACTTTTCCAAAAAGGTAAGATTAAACACACTTAACTGATTTAATGACTGATTACACAGGGCAAAGGCAGTGTAAAAATGGAGAGACTTTTTTCTTTAATCAAAAATTAATCTTGATTTTAAAACTGAATTTTTTATATACTTTGATTATTTTGGTCTTAAATTGAAATGTGTTTGAGTATCTGACAGATTTACCTAGCTGAAAAGCCTAAAAAAGAAACAAATCTGTAAGCAGCGACATACTTCGTAAAGTGCACTGTACAAACATTGTATATTTATCAAAGTTCCCAGTACAGTGTCTTTTATTGCTGTAAAATTGGGCAAATCAGGATTTATTCATGATCAATAAATATCAAGGCTATCCAGAAACATCTTTCTTTATCTCTACATGTTTTTCCTTGAAAGCTGGCGTTAAAATACTCCATTATTTGCTCACAGCGTTTACTAATCAAAGACACAGTTTTTACTTGTGCCCACTCACACCAGCTCAAACAAAAACCAGTCCTTGATAAAAGCAAAAGTTTTAAATGAATGTGTTTAGTTTTCAGCCTAAGGTGAAATCATTTTGCCCCTTCAGATTGGAGATGGTTATTTGATTTTCATTTTCTTATATCAAGAAATGTCTGTCTCTTTTCTTCTCACGTCATCCTTTGAAAAAAAAAATTTTTTGTTAATTCCGGCTGGACTGAAGAAAATAATTTAAACAATAGCAAATTATTCTATTTAGACAACAGAGAATAGAGTGGATGTCTCCCTGGGACATTTGATATGTTTAAGGGCAGATAAAGAGACTGCAGAGACAAGCACTTTATAACTGTACAGGGCACTTTCTGTTCAACAAAGCATACACCAATGGTGCAAATTGTGCCCTCAGACTTGCTTCCAGATTACAGGTCTGGTTCCTCAGAGTTATACAGCTAACTAAAAATCTCCATTGTGCACTAACTTTTCCATTACAACAGTTTGGTCTACCTATCTTTTGTATGGACAGGACCTAAAAGTGAAAACTTATGTATATCTAATAATCTATTTTGTGCAAAAAATATAAAACTGAAGGCTCCAATTTTGTACCCATTTCAGGATTTATTCTATTATATTTGGATGTCTCTCTTTACACAGTTAATATTGTTCACTGCTCAAATACACATGCACATTCTATAAATATTTTTAAATTATCCTGCTCAGGCTGAGAATAGCCATTTTTATCTTTATTAACTGTACTTTAGTTTTGTAATTGTGTCATTTTTTTACAAGGTGTGTTTAATAAGGTTTTTTTTTGTTAACCCCTCCACCCACTCACAGCCAGCCAGACCAGATACAAATTGTGCGGTAATAAACAATGCAATAATGAACAATGTACATTACACTGTAATATCCCTCGCATCCAAATCCCAAACCGAGCAAGGAAAAGTCCCCAGGTGTCATAAAATCTTTGGACTGAGCCTTTTGTTGTGTATCTGATCTTCTCTAACGGTATATAGAACATGACATCCCTAACCCAGTGCCCATATACAGGTGGATGTGCATCCTTCCAATTCAATAAGGTTATTCTTCGCACTAACAGTGCACCAAAGGCTATCAAGCTGACTTATGCCTTTGTCAGACGGGCATCCATAGTCACTCCAAATAAAGCAACACATGAGCAGGGTTTCAGGGTAAAACTACAAGCTTTAGAAAAGATATCAAATATGCGTTCCCAAAAGCGCTGTAATTTTGAGCATGTCCAAAACATATTCACCAAAGAGGCTGGATCTTGTTTACAACGATGACATGTAGGGTCAAAATTTTCTCTGATCTTACTCAGTCCAGTTTTGGACCAGTAAAGGCGATGTACTACTTTGAATTGTATGTCTGAGACAGATAGATGAAGAAAAATTCTGTTAATAATCCTTTTTCAGATCTCATCTGAAATCTACACACACAAATCTTCCTCCCATTTTTTTTTTGAGTCTCTGCAATGTTGCCATCTTGTAGTTATTTAACAATCCATAAATTACAATTATAAGGCGCTTGGCATTTCGTTTGAGCTTGAAGATATCGTCCAAAAGAGATGGAAATGGAGATGATGGGAAGGAGTCCGTGTTACAGGTAATGAAGTTCCTAATCTGTAGATATCTGTAGAAGTGAGATCCAGGGATATGATATTTAGTCCTCAGCTGTTCAAAATAACTGAACACATTGTCACTGAAGAGTTTATGTAACGATGTTATCCCAAGACTTGTCCAGACATTAAATGCCTCATCAGTTATTGATGGGGGGAACATACAATGTCTTTTCAGCGGTTCACTGAGGCATAGTTCGGTCAATTTGAAGTGTCTCCTAAACTGGTTCCACAGCTTGATTGAATGAATAATAAGTGGGTTTGAGATAAAGTTGGAGATCCTTTTTTTAAAGGTAACCTGGCGCATAACAGAGATACAAGTGTAAGATGATCTACTGACATTTTTTCTAGCGCTGCCCATGATGTTAAGTTGTCATTCCCCTCTGTCCAGTATACTATTGCATTCATGTTGGACACCCAGTAATAACATTTAAAGTTTTGGAGTGCAAAGCCTCCTGCAATAATAATAAGTGAAGTTGTAATCTTGGTGTTTTTTTTTATTCCATATGAAAGAGGAAATTTGACTATTTAAATTCTTAAAAAAGGTTTTGTTCAGAAAAATGGGAAGAGATTGAAATAAATAAAAACATTTGGGAAAAATATTCATTTTGATTGTGTTAATTCTGCCTCCAAGCGAAAGAGGCAGCAACTCCCACCTCTCAAAATCTTGTTTTAATTTGGATAGTAACACCTGATAATTTTGTTTATATAGATCTTTGTGGTTGCGTGTGATCCATATACCCAAATATTTGAATTTATTGTAACTAAGTTTGAGAGGATCTAAAGTAGTTGGTAGCTCCCCTATTGCTCTGCCAATGGGCATGGCTTCACTTTTACCAAAATTTACTTTATATCCTGAGATGGCTCCAAATTCCTCAAGTAAGTCTAGAACATTTGGGAGACTTTGTGGAGGGTTTGAAAGCGAGACCCTATGTTCCGTTTCCCCCCGAAGGATCCCTTTGATGTCCATGCACTGTCTCAAGGCGATTGCCAATGGTTCAATCGCTGGTGCAAAAAGGAGGGGCGACAAAGGGCACCCCTGCCTTGTGCCGCACTGAAGTTGAAAATATTTAGATAGATTGTTGTTGGTTCAAATAGCTGCAAGAGGGGATGAGTATAACACCCTTATCCAGACAATACAATTGTTACCAAATCCAAACTTTTTCAATGTATACAAAAGAAAATCCCACCTCACCCGATCAAACGCTTTTTCTGCATCAAGTGAAATTACTGCTTCAGATGCGTTATTTTCAGATTGACTATAAATTATATTTAGTAAGCATCTAATATTAAATAAGGAATATATATTTTTAATAAATCCTGTTTGATCAGGTGCCCTGCAACAGACTGGCGTCCTGTTCAGGGTGTACCCTGCCTAACGCCTGATAATTGCTGGGATAGGCTCCAGCTGCCCCGTGACCCTGAATTGGATAAGCGGTTAAGAAGATGGATGGATGGATGGATGTTTGATCAGGTGAGATGATGGAGGGTAAGACTCTCTCCAGGCGATGAGCTAACACCTTAGCGAGGATTTTGGTGTCTACATTTAGTAGTGATATTGGGCGATACGAGTTACAGTTTAGGCTGTCTTTATCTTTTTTTAGAATAAAAGAGATAACTGCTTGGCACATTGTTGGGGGCAGAGACTGTGAGATAAAAGATTCGTCAAATGTTAATTTTAGCAATGGAGTGATTTGAGGGGCAAATTCTTTATAAATCTCAGACGGAAATCCGTCAGGGCCCGGAGATTTCACGGATTGCATGGTTTTCAAAGCTCTATGAATTTTTAGCATTAGAGATTGGTTCCTCCAATCCTTTAGCTTCATCTGTTTCCAATAAAGGAATGTTGAGATTGCGGAAGAAATTGTCTAATCCAGAACAATCGCTAGTTGGAGTGGAGCTGTATAAATTTTGATAATACTTCAAAAAGGTATTATTTTTTTCTAAATTGTCTGTGCATTATACTCCTTGATCGTTTTGTATTTCTGGTATAGCTTGATTAGCTGTTCTTTGTCGCAGTTGCTGTGCTAAAAGCTTACACGTCTTCTCTCCATATTCATAGGAGCAGCTTTGAGATTTAGAGAGAAGATATTAAGCCTGTCTTGTAGATAAAAGGTTGTACTCGGTCTGTAGTTGTATAGACAACATCTAGCTTAGCTATTTGATCAGCCAATATATTCAGGTGTTCAGCTTCAATTCGTTTCTGCTTTGCACAAAAGAAGATTATCTGACCCCTCAGGTATGCCTTGAGAGACTCCCAAACAGTTGATTGTGAAACTTCTGATGTTTGATTGATATTAATAAATAGTTAAATTTGAGGTTGCATAAACGTATTAAATTCTTCATCTGTGAACAGCAACGGGTTTAGTCTCCATGGTCGGTAACTACAATTTACATTTTGGATCCGTAAAGAGAGAGCTAGAGGGGATTGATCAGAAATAATCATGGGTTTGTAATCGCAGTCCGTAACCAGAGGGAGACGTTTTTTTATCCAGAAAGAAATAATCCATACGGGAAAATGTTTTATGAACATTTGAAAAGAATGAGTACATGCGTGAGGTTGGGTTTCGAAATCTCCAAACATCTGCCAGGCCTTACGTATCAAGGAAAGAATGGATGTTGCCACCCGGCCATCGGGCGGTAGTAGCAAGGCTGGAGGATGTTGGCCTGGGGATTGGCCGCCCGGGACTTCGGTCTGCCCACGGGCCTGGCGCGGCATGTCCGGGGTAACCGAGTCGGTGGTGCGCCGGGTTCCGGCCTCGGCGCGGAGGCCCTCGGACGCTGGCGGTGCCTGGTGCGTCTCTTATTGGCGTGGAGGCTTTTTACCATCTAGCACAGGCGCTCTTTTTAACGGAGTGCGCTTGGGACGGGAGGGGGGAGGGCGTTGAGGGGGAGGGGGGGCTAAACTCAACCTGGGTGTCTAGTGACATGTGTTTTGTTAGCAGTGTGAATGTTGGGAAGAATTTAGGTATGCCCCTGGCATAGGGGCTGGTGGATTGCCGGGGCCCCCATGGGGCTCGGGGGTGCCGCTGCCGTGGGCCCCGACTTGACGTGCTGGGGCCTCCCACCCCTGGTGGATCGGGCCGAACGGGGGTGCCTATTGGAGTCAACAGGGGAGCTGGGTCCCATGGGGTTGACAATGGTCACCCCAGTTATTTTCTCCCCATCCCCATGCCTCTGTCCACCTGCTCCTTCATTCTACCATTCACAAGGCCTTGGGACGTGGGCACGTCACTGGGGTGCGGGATGGAGCTTCCGTCTTCGCTATCCGGTGGCGGCCTGGGTCCCGATTTTATTGAGCAACTTAGACACTTACACTTGCAACATTTACATGGAACGCACATGTAGGGATCTGGCGGTGTGGCGCATTGGCACTGGGGGCGGGGACCCTCATGGGGGGCCCCCTATAGGGGCCCGTTGTGGGGGCCTCGCCTGTGGTGCCGGCACCCACTGCTTAAACGCATCTAGACACCGAGGGCCCGGGGGGGGGGGATTTGGGGGAACCCGGCAATATTCCCATGTCGCCCCCCACTGTTTTAAGTGCACATTAGAACAACACACAAAAACACCACATTGAGCTGGGGGAGAGAGGCTGGGGGGTCTTTCCACACCCCTGTTCGTTGTACCATCAGGGGTCGGAGCCCGGGTAGAATATCACGCCGTCTGGTCGGGGTCCTGGGCTGGTGGGCTGCTCTTGCCGGTGTGGGGGCCTTGGCGGTCTGCTTGTCCCCGTCCTGGTGGGCAAAGGGGTCTGTCTCCTGGGTGCAGGGGCAGGGTTCTCTATTGGGGCGTCTGTCCCTGGGCCTGGGAGTATGGAGTATAGTGTACGTATGGGGGGTATGAATGAGTGTATAGCGTCCTTTTTTCGTATGTCCTGTATTTGTAAGAATGTGTACGCATGAGAGGGAGGGTACGTATGAGTGTCTCTGTCTGTCTATGTCTACCTGTCAGGTTGGGTGTTTGGCTGCTCTCTGGCCTGATGCATCTTCTTCCCTCCCCGTCACTCCCCGTCGGTGATGGTTGCTCCTGCCCGCTGGTTGATGATGGCTCTCGATGCCTGGGGCCGGGGGTCCCGGTTGCGGCCCGGCTCGGTCCTGGTGCATGTCGGGCGGGTCCTGGGTGGTCCGGTGTGTCGGGCGGCCGCTGTTTCGGGCCGACGTCCTCCTTGGATTGACTGGGGCACCTCTTCTGGGGGTGCCGGGGTTGTAGAACAGGTTGGTGCCGTCCGGTGGATCGGTGGGGACCGTGCCTGGTGCCCAGTCCTCCTGCCGGTTCCAGGACTTCTGCTGGCTGGTCTGTTCACCTGGTGGGGCTGTCCGGCATTGGCTGGGCCCCTGATCTTGGCGCCCTACGTGGGGCGGGATCTGGACCCGGGAGCTGGAAGATCTGGATGTCCAGGTGCCGGCTGGGCGCGGCCTGGGGAGGGCGTACATCCGCTGTGGCTCTTGCTGTGGCTCCCTGGCGTGTGGGTGTGTGGAGGCGGGCCGGGTTGTTGGCGGTGGGTATTGGTCCGGGGTGGCGGCGGCGTGTGTTATCCGTCGGTTGGCTGCGGATCCTCCTTGCCTGCGGCGGCGGCGGGGGGCCCTTGTCGGCTGGTCCCTGGTTGGGGCCCCGCTGGGGGGCGGGGTGCCCCTGGTCCCCGTGGCCTCCGGTTCCTGATCCGAGCCCGCCCTGGCGTAGCCGGTTACCGGCGGAGCCCGTGGGCTCGTCACTGCGATCTCTCGGGCCCCAGCATTGCGGCTGGTGGGTGTTCCCCTGGGGCTTCCATCTGTTCCTCTCTTGGCGGGTGATCGACCCTGCGCTGATCCGCCTGTGGCCTCTGTACTCTGTGGGACCCTGGATGCATACATCTCTTGCCTCCTCCATGTCTGTGCCGATTCCTGTAGGACGGATTGACGGTTCCTTACACCAGCTATCAATCACTTGCGTGGGGAAACCTTATTCCGACCTGCATGCTCGCACACACATAGGTGTGGGGACATTGGTGTGGACGGACATATCTTAAGCTGAGGTTATCATCATTAGTTAGTTGTTCACAGGAGCTTACCAGAAACATTGTATTATGTTCATTAATCAATGCTTGTGTGTAGTGAATGTGTAATTCTTAGTTATTCTACTAGATCCGAACTATTGGTTTGGTTCTGTACAGTTTGTTGTTTTTGTTTTGTATTACTGTTTCTCTGCCGTCCGGCAGAGGTGGAGGACTGGGATGTTTTCTTGTGTTCTTTGTTTGCCTCCCTGTCTTGTGTCGTCGGTTCGCGCCTCTGCTGGTCCGGTTTCTTTTCTTCACCTTCTTCCTTTCTCCCTTCTTGTCTCAGTTTAATGTCCATGACGTCAGGAAATTGAACCCACAGTAATCACTAATAAAGATTTTTCATACATATACATCAAGTGGCGTACTACAGCGAAGCTGTAATACTCTGCTTGGGAAAGTAAAACTGTTGGGCTTGTACTTGGTACTCAGATACCAATTATGAGTAGCATACTGCTAGACAGGACACGTTAAAAAAAAAAAATAGAAAAAAAAAAAAAATAAAAAAAATAAAAAGGAAAGAATGGATAACGTGTACGGACTTAGAGACTGGATTAACCCTCTGGGAGCTGCGATCCAAAGAGGACGACGCACTATTTAGGTCTCCACCAAAAATGACATTATGTGACACCATGTTTGGAAGCCGTGAAAAAACCATTACTAAAAAAATCTACATCATCTCGATTAGGGACATAAATGTTTGCCAGTATCAAAGGGAATCTATATAATGTCCCTGCAACAATAATAAATCGTCCAGATGAGTCTGCATCACTATTTGTGGCCATAAAAGGTAATGATTTGTTTATTACAATTGCAGCTCCCCACGATTTGGAGTTAAATTTGGAGTGGTACACTTGGCCTATCCATTTACTTCTAAGTCTAGATTTATCAGAGATGCGTAAGTGAGTTTCTTGAAGAAACGCTAAGTCAGACTTCAGCTGATGTAAATGGGAGAGAACTCTTTTACGCTTAACCAGATGGTTCAGAGATTTCACATTCCAACTAACACTATTTATCAAACAATCACTAAGTGAGCAACTGTCACTCAGTACTAATGCTTAAGGAAAACATTGTAACTGATAAAAAAGAGAAGGTAATGATATAAAATAAATAAAGAGTATAATATTGTAATAAAGACAAGTAACCGTCTGGCTGGCTCCCAACCCCATACAACAGTGAACAAATTTTCCTTAAAGAACAGGGTGACCCAACACGTAATAAAAAAAAAAAACTTCATACAAATATCCACACATAAAGTGCTTATCTGGAAGCCCGCTAGCCAAATGTCAGGCTCCCGCTAAACCTAACTACAACCTACATTCAGTTATCCAAATGTTGAAGACTTTGCCACGAATCAAGAGCCTCTAACGAAAGGTCCAACACAAATGTCCATTCAACAAAGCATAACAACGAACCTCTTCAGTGACTGTCATTCCTACGTAGCAGTGTTTCTCTCTTCAGGCTTTGATCACATGTTTTTTTATAAAGTCCACGGCGACATCAGGATCCAGAAACTCATGCTCTTCTCCGTTATGTGTAATACGGAAATGTGCTGGAAACAATATGCAAAACCGGACATCTGGTTGATCACGGAGAAGCTTTCGGGCCTCAGTGAAGGCAGCCCGAGCCAGGGCAACACATGGGGTGAAATCAGGGAATATAACAACGTGTTGTCCGTTCAGTATCAGCGGGCGTGGCGAAATATCTCAACGCAGTCCTGGTAATAATAGAGCTTTGCAACGATGGCACGCGGCTTATGCAAGGCTCCTGTGTGAGCGATCAACAAGGACAGGCTTGTCTATTTTCAGGATTTCCCTCAGTAGCTTGGTCACAGCTACGGGAAAACTTGAGTCTGGAGAACTGGGGATGCCAAGAATGCGGATATTACATCGACGCATCCTGCCTTCCAGGTCGTCATATTTGGTCTTAAGGTCTACCACCTCTTTCTTTAGGGTCGTTACCGTGGTTTGTAGAGTGGTCGCCTGTTCCGGGCCCGCCGTGGCGCAGTTGGTTTCTGGCGGAGCCCGTGGGCTCTTCCCTGCGATCTCTCGGGGCCCCAGCATTGCGGCTGCTTGGTGTTCCCCTGGGGCTTCCATCTGTTCCTCTCTTGGTGGGTGATCGGCCCTGCGCTGGTCCGCCTGCGGCTTCTGCCCTCTGTGGGACTCTGGATGCATGCGTCTCCTGCCTCCTTCATGTCTGCGTTGATTCCTGTAGGACGGATTGACGGTTCCTTACACCAGCTATCAATCACTTGCATGGGGAAACCTTATGCAGACCTGCATGCTCGCACACACCCATAGGTGTGGGGACATTGGTGTGGACGGACATATCTTGAGTTGAGATTATTGTCATTAGTTAGCTTTTACCAAGAGCTTAACAGAAACATTAGTATTGTGTTTATTAATCCATGCTTGTGTGTAGTGAATGTGTAATTCTTTATTTTTATTACTGGATCTGAACTATTGGTGTGGTTCTGTTCAGTTCGTTGTTTTTGTTTGTTTTGTTTTACCGCGGCAGAAGTGGAGGACTGGGATGTTTTCTTGTGTTCTTTGTTTGCCTCCCTGTCTTGTGTCGTCAGTTCGCGCCTCTGCTGGTGCAGTTTCTTTTCTTCACCTTCTTCCTTTCTTCCTTCTTTTCACGGTTTCGTGTCCATGACTTCAGGAAATTGAACCCTCACTAATTACTAATAAAGCTTATTTAATACATATACATCAAGTGGAGTGTTACAGCAAATATGTAATACTCTGCTTGGGAAAGTAAATCTGTTGGGCTTTTACTTGGTACTCAGACACCAATTCTGAGTGGCAAACTGCTAGACAGGACACGTAAAAAAAAAAAAAAAGATTGGTCGCCTCATCGGTCCGTGTGGACAGTCTGGTCTCGAGGTCATCCACCTTGGCCTTAACCTCGTCCATTTCTTTACGAGTCACTTCCTTGCAGCTAGCGATCTCATCCTTCACATCCCTCACACACGTCTTAATATCCTCAAAATCTTCAGCAAGTGCCTTTTTAGGTTCCTCCTTTAACACCCCGGCAATATCATTCTTGATGGACAAAAGGAGTTCAGACTTTAACTCTGCGATGTCCATGTCGATCAGCTCAGGCTGTTCTTCTTCCACGTTAGGCTTAGCATTAGCATTGGCATTAGCGCTTGTTGCCGCTTTCGGGCTTTTCAGAGTACTCTGGTCTGAGGATGCGCCAGGTCTAGCCGTCGTTGATCCATGGAATCTGTATTTCCTTAAACCAGCCGACATTTCAGCAAGAAACAAAGCATGGGATAAACTATTATCCTCTTAACGTTCGCCAGCTGCACGGGTATTTATGTAGGTCGTAAAATACTGCTTTTAGGTACTTTTAATTTGCATTTAGCGGGAGCCTCTGCGAAAGCCTCCTACTCCATTACTGGCTCGCTAGCGCCCCCCGTAATTGTGTTCTTACTGTACATATGTTATTAATTATGTTTTCTTTCTGTATTTTATTTGTGTGTAAATCCAAATTGTTTAATTATCTGTCAATCAAGTTCTGCTACAGTCAATTTCATTTACTCTCCTCATACATCCTCACACATAAAACGTACTCAACTTTCTTCTCTTGGTCCAAAAATGTGAATGTTGGGTAAACTGGAGATTCAAGACTCTTCTTAGATGTAAGTGAATGTTTTTGGGGTTTTTTCTAATATATCCCTGTGACTAACCCTGTCACAAACTAGTGGCCTGTCCAGGGTGCATTGTACCACTCACTCATTGAAGAAGCTGTCAGATAGATGGATATGTTTTCTATTGATACTTGTTTTAAATTGGTTTTACTGTTGGTCATATCTCCACCTGAGAAGGATGTAAAAACATCAAAGACTATTCTACTGCATAGTATTAATCTGTAAAATATAAATACAGCTGTACAGATTTTTGGATAACACATGCTGCTGTATAGCTAACAGTTCCTGTGTTGTTCATTCCTGCTGCTAAAAAAACTTAATGGATTGCTATCCTTATTGGGATCGAAGCTAAGCCCAATAACCCTAGCCCACTCCAAACCTGATTCCTTCCTACATTTTTTTCCAACAAACAAGAACAAACCCCCGTCTTAATGTTCTCCTCCCCTTTCTTGTTCCAACTTTAAACATTTTACAAACATTGTTTTTTGTTACGCTCAGCAGGTAACTTTAAGGACTACAATACACTCTGTCGAACACATTTATTTCTGTTGACAGCATTATTAAAACGTTTAACTCATTTGCATAAGTAATCAATCTAAACTTCGTGGACCTATACAGATTTAAGATGGCCTTCACTGATTGGAAAGTAGGAGTAAATAAGTAACTAATTGAGGTTGAGTTTTGCTGCTCCGTCTCTGCACGGGATACAAGGAGTACAGTCTCCTTCACAGACTGGGACAGATTCACTTGTTTTGGCTATTTTTTGGCTCAAGTAAGACATATGAAGTAGGTTAATTGCTTTGGCCCAGCCGTTAATAGTGGAGTAATGGTCTGAAGCATGTAATCATTCGAATCCTCGCTCTTCCAACACTGCATCCATGAGAAGAAGGCAGATAAAGATGCTGTTCTGGCCCACAATTCAGCCGATGTTTACCTGCTGTGTTTACACCAGACCTGACTGAAGCAGGAGATGAATGAGGGGAAAGACGGAAGAATTTGTCCATATTTATAACAATCCCATTTCTTCAAACATTTACTACCATGCTCAGTACACACAAACATACATTCACATGCCCGTGAATCAATGTTGATTTATTTTCAAACCTCCAGCCGCATACTGATGCCAGCAAACAGACATGCATTAGCTCCACAGGCCACGGGAGCACGGTTCATTGTGATTCCTGCTGTTGCAAAAATGGAAATTTTAATGAAGTGAGCAGAGTGATGGAGGCTGCCCTTCACTGCCTGATGTGGGAGAATTCCACTTTATTCAAGCTGTCCAAGAACGGTCCAGTGATCTTATTAAAGATGGAGGCCAAAACTCAAGTCAACAACTCCTTTTTTAAACCTGTTTGAACTCATATGTAACATATATAACATGTTAGGTAACATGTATCTTTGATTCATTCAAAATATAACACAGTTCTTCAGTTTCTTCTTTTTATAACCAGATTTTGAGAGTGCAGTTTACATCCCATAAGGTTCTGATCATTAATAGATTACATCAAATCAACCTATGCCAAAAATAAAACCAGAACTGTGACAACAAATTCCAAAAAACTGGTTTTCATTATATACTACACCTACATAAGCCTGCCTACAGTCCTTTTCAACCCATGTGCCATTATTAAAACAGTGATGTAATGCCAAAGACAAACAATGAGGAACATACATTTTTTAACGAATACAAAAAAAATACATTTAGTAAAAGAAGAGGAACCTTTATGCCTCATAATAACATACATTATAAGAGGAAGAGCATGAGACCAGTCTGTTAACAGATAACATCTTATCTTTGTTCATGTTTAAAAGTCAGCACTTTGCACAGGAAATTGCCTAAATGGCATATTTTCCGAATGCCATCTGTGTAGTGAAGCCTTTGGCAAATGAAAAAGAAAATTTGCCTTTCACCATATAAAGAATGTATTTCACATTGTCATGTGTGAAATCATTAGATCAGGCAACAATTTCAGGGACCACACATTTTTAAAATGTTTATTTTGAACAAGAAACGAGCTGAAATACTGGGATGGTCTGGCAGGAACTCGGCCGACAGGAATTACTAGATAGAGCAGGTGAGTAGTTAGAACGATATTGAGTCATTTCTGAAGTTTGTAATTTGTAATAGGATAGCAGGCCTTACTTGGTCGTTTGGAAGACGGATCTCTGGGGAGGTTAGAAGGAGACTAAATAATATGTTTGACTGGGGATGAGTGGTTAATGAGATGATGTTCAGGTTTTTGTTCTTGAAGGTTTCTAGATGTATGACGGTGATCCTTGTATTTGTTCTTTGTAAGCTGAGGCGATGGAAGGTGAACAAGCAAGCGGGTGCAGAGAAAGGCTTAGTGAGGAGATCTGAGATGTGTGTTTCCAGGTGGGAGTGGCCAAGCCAGTCCAGCCAAGGTGCTGGATTTGGGATGGAATCTGCCATACATAGTAAGGAGCTTTCGTGTCTTAACATCTGTGGTCTGTATCTCATCCTTTGGCCAATGTATTATTCCCGTAGGGTATCTGATCACTGGCAGGGTGTAGCAGTTTATTGCATTGGACTTGTTCTTTCCATTGAGCTGGCTTCTTAGGACTTGCCTCGCACTTTTTTTTATTACATTTATGAAATTGATACATATATATATATATATATATATATATATATATATATATTATATATATATATATATATATATATATATATATGTGTGTGTGTGTGTGCGTGTGTTTGGGTTGTATTTAAATACATTTTACTCTTCACAAATTAGTGGATTTTTGATATTTAAATTTATTCTAAGAAGTACATTAATGTTTTAATCTCTTATGAGAGAAATCATACCTTAAAACTGTGTTTCTCTTCTCTGTTTTTCCTTAACCAGACCAGACTCTTGTGATGCAGGATTATTTGAAAGGCAAGTAAAAAATATTTCACCGATTGAGACAGCCGTCCATTTAGCAGCGCTATATGACTGGTATTCCCTGCAGACTAGAGTTTGTTCTGCACAGAGACTGTCTTTCCAGACGCTCAGAAAGGGAATCAAATCCAATTAAATCAAACTTTATTTATAAAGCGCATTTCAAACATGGTTTCTCAAAGTGCTTTACAGATTTAAAATGACCCCACAAATCCCCAACCCCCGGTTCAAAAACCAAAAATAAAATCCTCATCACAACTACACCCCCCTCCCAACCCCATCAGCCATACACACATACACACTTAAAAGCTTTAAAAAAAACAAAAAAAAAACCAAAAAAACTGAGGACTGAGTACAGATGAGCCAGGAAACGTCATCATGGGAGCCATCTGCATCGGCAGCAGATCAGCAGCAGCAGCCAAGGCACCAACCCAGGGCGCCCAGAGGAGTGAGGGATGATACCCCCACCTCCGACCAGGCACTACCTGGGGGGTACCCAGGCACTCACAGGAGACCACCGCCCCCGATGCATAGGGCTCCAATAGAGGAAACACTGTGGCGAAACATTAAAATAAGTTAAAATATAAAGTTTATAAAATATAAAATATATAAAGTGTAAAACAATGAGTATAAAACAATAAGATGTAATCAAGATGAAATGCTAAGCAGATTTAATAATAAACAAATAACAGCTAAACTAAAAAGTAGATTGGGTAAAACATCTAATTTAAACAGATATTAATAAATAATAGCTAATTAAAAGCTTGGTTAAAAAGGTGAGTCTTAAGCCTGCTTTTTAAAACATGAACGTTCTCTGCGGCCCTGAGGTCCTCCGGAAGTCTGTTCCAGAGGTGAGGGCCATAATAATGAAAAGACGCCTCACCATGAGTCCATGTCCTGACTTTGGGAATGATAAGGAGACGGCTGCCAGAGGAGCGCAGAGACCGCGAGGGTTCATATCGTAAAAACATTTCTGAAAGATAAGAAGGCCCAAGACCATAAAGACACTTAAAAACATTTAAAAGAACCTTAAAATTTATCCTAAAACATACAGGGAGCCAATGCAGCGATTCTAAGACCGGTGTAATATGCTCCGCCTCCTGGTCTTCATCAGGACACGAGCTGCTGAACTCTGTAAAAGCTGTAAACTTGAGGTTGTCTTTTTGGGAAGACCGGAAAGCAGGGTGTTACAATAATCTACTCTACTGGTGATAAAAGCATGCATTAGCATCTCCGTATTGGCCCGAGAGAGAATGGGGCGGACTCTGGCTATGTTCTTTAGGTGATAAAAAAACTATTTTAGAGATTTTTTTAATGTGTGGAATAAAAGTCAGCTCAGAGTCAAAAATCACGCCCAGATTCTTCACTTGTAAAGGAGGATTGAAGACAATGATTGTAGTTTTGGTAAAAGTTTCTCTCTCTGAGCTTCAGTATCGATACCTAAAACCTCAGTTAATCCTGGTTGAGCTGGAGAAAGTTTTCATAAAGGTGAAGGTTAGGGAGGACATTTTTTAAAAACTTCAAGAAAACCTGCAGCCACTTCAGGGGTTAGATGACACTTCCTGACAGTTCTCACAGAGGTCTCTAATTGGATAAAACTGGTGATTTTAAAGAACACACAGTAGTGGTCAGAGACAGCCAAGTCAACAACAGAGGAGACACTGGTGGACAGGCCATACATGATGACCAGGTCCAGGGTGTGTCCTCTGTTGTGAGTTGGCTGCATGACATGTTGGCTAAAATCCATATAATTCAAAATATTTAAAAAATCTGTTGATAAAGGATCTAAAATGTTATCTAAATGTAGAATAAAATCACCAGCTAAAATGATCCTTTCATAAGAGTTGTGTAAAATTGATAAAAACTCTGAAAATTCTGGAATAAAAAGTGCATTCCTTTTCGGTGGCCTATAAAATGTGACACATAAAATCTTAGGAGTGCTAAAAACAGAGGCAGGGTATTCAAAAGTGGTAAAATTATCAAATAAAACAGGTTTGGCGGAAGAGTTGATGAACTCATAAAAGCAGTTCCGTCTCCCCTCTGGCTACTCCTCGTTGAATAATAATAAGTTAAAATTAGGTGGAGAGGCCTCTGTAAGAACAGCAGGGGCATCTGCACTCAGCTGTGTCTCCGTTAAAAATAAACACTGAAGATTTTTGTCTGAAATTAAATAATTTATTATAAAAGTTTTATTCAGCAGAGAGCGAACATTTAAAAGAGAAATATTAATAGTGGTTGGTGATGAAGTGACTGTCTGATTTACTGTAGGTGAGATTTTTAGTAACTGTTTAAGATTATTTGGGTTGCATTTTTTCAGTTTATGGTTATTTCTTCGCTCTCTACTCACAATAATAGGTATGAGTGAAGTGGAATAAGGTCCAAGTCCGATATGTGAATTACTGTTAAAATCAGGATTGACTTCATAGGAACAGGGACCAGCTGCACATCAGGATGTGGTGGATGGGGAAGAGAGGGCAGGAGCAGCTTGCGCCGGTGCAGGGGACAAATGTGGGCGAGGGTATGCCAGGCTTGATGCCAGCATTCGTGTACCTTGTCTGTTAAGATGGAGTCCATCTGCTCCAAACAATTGACTCCTGCCCCAGAAAATGTTAATATTTTCTATAAAACCAATATTGTGCATCACGGTAGCAGAGGAAAGCCAAGTGTTAAGAGAAAGTAACCTACTGAAGCGTTTTATTCCTCTACTGATGGTTGGAGTGGGGTCAGAAATAAAAACAGATAAGGGTTTGTCTTTAAAATGATTAAAAAGATTAATAAAATCCTGCTTTAAAAGCTCAGACTGCTGTTTATGGATGTCATTGGTGCCAGCATGAATTATAACTTTACTCACAGTTGGATGACGTTGGATGGAGTCCAGAATCTGTACAGAAATGTCCTTTACTGTAGCTCCAGGGTAACATAGCTCCTCTCATCCTAATGTGCCGGATAATAGAATCCCCTATAATGAGAGTGCTGGGTGGATGGTGTGGGCAGGCTACTGGGCAGAAGACCTCTCGTTATCCAGGACCGGCTGGATGTTGGGCAGCTTGGCATCCACAGGACTGCAGCGGTGTTAAGAGGGCGCCGAGGACTCGTTCCGTGGATTCGGGGTGTAGTGAAGCACTCCTCGGCGGGTCCCGGCTGTAGTCCTGGGTATGGCGCAACGTTGATTGTGTCGGCCAGCTGGGCGCCGGTGGCATCAGCAAAAGTTCGGCCGAAGGTGATGTCCACGTCGCGCCCGTGATCCTGGATCAGGTGTAAATTGGAGATCTTCTGCTCCAGTTCCTTGATTTTCTTGGTTAGCCTGACACAACCATCAAACCTGGAGCTACAGGTGAGTGCAGGCATGATAAAAGTAACAGCGGTCCGTGCTCTGATTAAAAACACGTCCGATAAAAGATAAGTCGCTAAAAGTTAAAAACTGTTAAAACTAGTCAAAAGGGTATATTAAAAAACACTTAAAAATAATTAAAACCCAGTTATAACCATGTTGAAGAGCCGGAGTTCGCAAGAGGCATCAGGACGCCGACGCATGCCATGAAGCATGATAATAGTCCATCAACTGATCAGCCTTAAAGAGGTCCCACATTTTACTGTTTAAAACCTTGTTTTGCTGATTTAATGACATACCAACAAAGAAGTATAAAAGGTAAACAGCTCTGTCAGTATGTCTGCATCTGGGTGCAAACTTTCCGACAGAGAAGTATAACCTAGGTATAATGCTAACCTAAACCTAATTCACACCATACCTCTAAACCTAACTGGTAAAGCACAGTACAGCCATCAAGAAATTAAGGGAGGACCAAAAAGATCTCCCTTTGTTAGAAACATTTGTTTACAGGGTTTCTATATGTTGCATGTACGAGTACACACACGTACACACATTCTTGTTTTGCTAATAATAAAGTGTAAAATGCCTTCAGAGGACAACTGCTGGGAATCATTGCTATATAGATAAACTGAATTGAATTTCTGTTCAGATTTCACTATCTGTGTCTCCAGGTGCTAGTTTCATATACACTGACATTGTAGATGTATCTAAAAATGAATATTGTACAATATGCTCATTCTTGTATGATCTGCCAGCAAATGCTGTGTCAATAATTAAGAAATGCTATATAAAAGGCCCTCATTTTGTTAAGTAAAAGAATGGAAACAGAAACGATCTTGTTACTTCCTCAGGTTTATTATCGTTTCACAGTACATAATCCTACAACTTCCTGTAGTAGCAACCCACTGAGACATGTTGCATCAGTGCTTTTCTCTTTCCACAAAAGGAAATGGGCACTATGAAAAAAAGATATGATGTGATGCAAAGTATCTGTGTGTGGGTTTGGAAGGAAACTTGAGTAAACATGAAAAGCAGCAACAGCTATGTAAACTACCAAGTTGAAAGCAAGGCAATTTTATTTGTATACTCTACACTTTCAGCACAAGGTAATTCAAGGTGTTTTACATAACTTGGTGGTAAAGAAAGCAAACATATGATGAAAGCATGGAAAGTAAAAACTGGAAAAATATGAAAATTAAAAAAGAAAACATGAGAATCAATAAAATAAAACATTTAGCAGTTGATTAAAAACAGCAATTTAGGAAAAACATAAAAATACTTCTCTCTTTTTCTGTGCAAATATGGCTATAAGGTGACGACACAATGCACTGGCACCACAACCAGTATAACTTAAAACGGTCGTCTCAACAACAACCAGACTCAACCAAACCGTCCCAGAACCCCTTGATTCCCCACAATAACAAAAGGTTTTTTTAGCAATAACCTTACAGGTTTTATTTTTCTCAGGCAAACAACAAAGGAGTTTGGCACAGGCCTCATAATTAAACTCAAGGCTTTTTTTTTAGGTGGAAACTGAAAAAACCCCAACAAGAGACAGCGTTTAAAAGACGTCTCCACATGATAAACACCTTAACAAATAAAACATGAAAATCAATAAAAGAAAACTTTTAGCATTTGATTAAAAACAACAATTTAGGAAAAGCATAAAAAGAAAATGTATACATTATAAAAGCATAGGAAGTAAAAACAGCCAGAAAATTAAAAACATAAAACACAAGAATCAATACAAGAAAACATTTAGCAATTGATTAAAAACAACGCTTTAGGAAAAGCATAGAAAACGAGAAATTTGTCAAAAATCTATTTTCGAATATTACTCAAAATGATCTCTAAACAGTAGAGTTATAATCCTTCATTAGAAAGAACTTAATGATTCAGCAGCTTTGCAGTTGTCTGGCAGTTTATTCCAGATTTGTGGCGAGAGAAACTGAAAGCTTCTCCTCCATGTTTGGTTTTAATTCTAGAAATGTTTAGTAAACTAGAGTTGGAGGACCTGAGTGTTCTGCTGGGTTGGTATAGTGACAACAGGTCTTCAACATACTTTGGTGCTAAACTATTTAGTGATTTATAAACTAGTAGGAGTAAAGTCTATTCTCTGAGGTACATGGCGCCATTGTAAGGACTTTGGAACTGGGGTGATGTGCTTTACTTTCCTGATTCTAGTGAAGACGCGAGCAGCAGCGTTCTGGTTCAGCTGCAGCTGTCTGACTGACTTTTTAGGTAGACCTGTGAGGATGCTGTTGCAGTAATCAATCTAACTAAAGATGAACGCATGGATGAGTTTTTCAAGGTCCTTTTGTGAAATTAGTTCTTTAATCGTAGTAATGTTCTTCAGGTGATAGAAGGCTGACCTTGTTATTACCTTTATATGACACTGGAGGTTCAGGTCTGAGTCCATAATTACACCCAGATTACGCGCCTGATCAGTATTTTCTAGTTGTAGTAACTGAAGCTGTGTGCTAATTTTTGATTGTTCCTCTTTAGGTCCAAAAATAACTACTTCACTTTTGTTTCTGTTCAGCTGGAGAAAGTCACGGGACATCCAGCTATTGATTTACCCAATCAATTATTTAGTGCTTGGATTGGTATATAGTCATCTGGTGACATTAAAATGTACAACTCAGAATCATCTGCAGTTATGTTAATTAATTTTATTGGATGTTATAACCAGCCAAGAACTGTACCAGGTTGTCCAAATCAGCTCTCCACTTGTTCCAGTAGTATTTTATGATCAACAGTGTCAAATGCTGCACTGAGGCCCAACAGAACCAGAAGTTTCTACCACAGTCTGTATTAATGCGAATGTCATTGAAAACTTTAACGAAAAATATACTTTTTTTTATATACAAGAAAGCCTATTAAAACCCTGAAAGCATCATAAGGTGCAAATTCAGTTGATCAAACTTTGACACTTTTCATGTGTCATACTTGCAAAACTGTAAAAAAAAAAAAAGAATAAAAAAATATTTTTTTGGCTAGCTTTTTTTTGCATTGGCAAAACTTGTCCTCCTCTTTAGCTACAGGAAATGTTATGAATGATTCAAAGGCTAGATGTAACCTAACAAACAAACATAACTTAAAAATTCCTCAATTCCTTCCAGATTGTAAGTCTTGGTTGCAGAACTAAAGGGCTATTTCAGGTTATGCTTAGAGCAAGTTTAGTAAACTCTTCATCTCTTTTCACAAGCCAAATATTTGGGTTAGACTCATACATTCTCACAAAAAAAGTATATTTTCCAAAAAAGTTGTGCTTCTGTTTGTTTTAGGATTTCAACCTACCTGCTGATTTGAAGTCAGAAGGAATGACTCCTAGTGACCTGGCAACAAAGCACCTCATCAAAAGATGAAAGCAACCCTATGAAAACTGCTCCACTACCTAAAAATCTGTATATTATGCATAGAAAGTTCTTAAGAGCACTGAATGCTCTATAAAAACAGCAGACTTTTCTGTACAGAATAAATAAGAGTAATGCATGATGGCAACATTTAAATGAATAAGTTGCTTAGCATGGCTAATGCAAAGCTAGGCTAATTCCTTTAAATACTCTTCCGGAATAGTTGGAGCTCATGTTTTCTGTAACCGTTATTTACATTATGCCTCTGCCTCTGTTCCGCGCGCCGGTATAAACAGGAAGCAGATTGACCATTCCTCAGATTTGATGAAAGTAGCCAAGCTAACGTACCTGCTAAACATGTCGAAGGCCAGAGGTGTAATTCGTTATCCATGTTGCAGTTTCTAACGTAATGTACTCCAGGCTGTTTTTGTATGTTATCTTCCGGGGACGGGTCATGTGACGGGTGGCTGACGAATCAGGGAAGGATACGCCATGACCGATGACACCCAATCATAGAGCCGAGTGTGATCTGCTGTGTCGTTTCTAAAGTTCTCTGTTTTGAGACATCCACACCTCCGGAGTTTCAAAACAAAAAACGGGGTCAGCAGCGTTTCTAAACTTCTCCGTTTTGGGTCTCCGTTTTTGCTGTTTTAGTGTGGATGGGAGGTGCAAACGTAGCAAAAGGTCTCAGTTTTTAAACGAAAACGTAGTAGTGTGGACGAGGCCTGAGTCTATGAGAGACCCAGACTTCCCTCTCCCCAGCTACTTGGGCAAGCTCCTCGGGAAGAATAAAAAGGCCTTTCCAGGCCAGCTGAGAGACACATTTTCTGAGAGTATCCACATATTTGCATTAATTTTATAGATTACATTTATATTAGTAACCTTTTTAAAGTTGAACATCTGAAAGGAGCTCAGTAGCAATGGGTTTTGGGTAGTTGACTCAACTAGAAGGTGTCTGATTTATCATAGCAGTTCAGGTCTTACTAAACAGATTTCTATATATGATCTCTCTGATGGTACGTGTGTTGCCTCTATGTACACTTGTTTCCTCCCACAGCACAAAAATCGGTCAACACTTGTCGGTGTGGCTGTACATGTGCGAAATGTGATATGTCTACTGTGTTTCCAAGTTTCATTTTAATCAGTTTGCTTATATAGAGTATATGCCATTTCCTTTAAAAGGATACATTTATTTGGAACTGGGCTGAAATCATTGCTGACTTAATTCTGAGTTATGAAGATGAGAAAAAAGCTAAAATATATCTAGATGATACAAGTGTGGGGCTTTGCTTTGATGGAAGATAAGTACTGGAACTATAACAATAATACAGCAATATCTATCAGTGAACTTGTGAACTTTGAATGCTTGTTCGTGTAAGGTAGCATGAAGGTAACCAATATGAATTTCTCCAATTTTGCCTACTTCTGGTCCATTTGTGAGATTTTACAGCACAAAAACTTCCATGGCTTTGATCTGTCTCACTCTCTGGGTCATCTTTGCATGAAGTTCCTCTCTTGCTAAAGAGCTTGTTCACTTGCTTCCTGTTTCACTGCTCTCAAACGTTTTAGCACGCAAACTCCCCCATTTGCTGGTGCAAATCTTGTCACCGGTGTGTTGCAACAAGGCATTTGTGGTTTGAGTCACAGCTACACAAACTCGCGTGCCTTTCTGCTTTTCAGTCAGAGGGAAAACTGCTGATCAACAACAGCCAAAAAGCAAATGGAACGGAGTGAGACATGAGGAACCTGGTGTATACGATTATTTATGGATCCCTTATTGCTCTGGGTTTGCCTCTCAACATCTTGTCGCTGTGGATCCTGCTCCGTCACCATGGACGAAAGTCCCCCAGCGCTGTCTTCATGGTCAACCTAGTGATATCAGACCTGCTCCTCATCACTTCTCTGTCCATGAGGGTCTACTTTTATGCAACAGACAGTTGGCATCTTGGTGAGATGTGGTGCGTCTGGTTCACAATGCTATTTCGCAACAACATCCGCTCAAGCTCCAGCTTCATCACCTTTATCAGCGTGGACAGGCTACTGGCTGTGGTTTATCCACTGAGGTCAAGACTCATTCGAACTCCAGCAAATGCCATCAAAGGTTCTGTTCTTGTTTGGCTGATTGTAGTATTAGTGAACATCCCAGAGAGTGTGGGCTTTCTGAAAAATTTAAAAAATCAAACATGTTTTGATTCAGAGATTGGCCCCCAGCAAAACTCTTCAGTCAACAGGACACAGGACGGTGCAGGAAAGGATGAGACACTGGAACTCACAATTGGCTATTTCCAGCTTGTTTTGCTGTTAACCATGCTTATAATTAACATCCTATCCACAGCTTTGGTGTCCTGTACAATCCAGAGACATCTAAGTGAGTCTGCAAAAGTCAACAACAAATTCAACGTCATGCTGATTTTTGCAATGAACCTGATGATGTTCATTGTTTTCTTTTTGCCAGTATCTTTAGTTGTTTTCTTTGATGACATGAGGCCTGTTTTGAGCTGCCTTGCAAGTGTGAACTGCTGCCTGGACCCTTTGTTGTATTACTTTTCTTTCGACGGGTTCTGGAAAAAGAAGGAGGATGTAGAAACATTTCTTGCAAGTCGCGGAACTTGAACACAATGAGAATGCTGGAATTATATAGCAGTTAAACAGAGATCAGATGAAATTCTCATGTTATCTATCTATCTATCTATCTATCTATCTATCTATCTATCTATCTATCTATCTATCTATCTATCTATCTATCTATCTATCTATCTGTGTGTGTTTGTATTGCTTTTTCGATACTTATTTTTTTCCCACTTTTTAATTAGAAGCTCTTTGGGTGTCTTAAAAATAAAATAAAGAGACGGACACACTAACTAAATAAATGATCAAAATTAATTTCAAATTTTTTATTGATAATTTGACAATAAGGTACATTTATGAATGCTCCTAGTTTTCTAGAATGCTAACTAGATAGGCATAATTTACTCTAAAGACAGAAAAGTTTGGTTAAATAGTAATTTTTTTTAATGTTGGACCAAGAAAATTAGTTGAAACCCTAAATCTAGTACAATGGTCATAACCTACTACCTGTTTACAGGCTGTGATTAGTTTTGCAGGAAAAATGTAAATATCAAAGAAGCAAAAAAGAATGCAACACTTATGTGTGCTGTCTCTTTTTGTTACATCAGAAGTTTCCGTTTGTCTTTTTTTTAATTGTTTCTATTTTCTAGTCCCTCCCGTCTATCCTTTTAACAAGCAGCACTGAGCAAACAATATTAACCATATGAATAGAAAATATACGTTCCACATTTCTTCATTCACAGCAGCATTTAGAGTTTTTATTCTGGGTAAGTGTGTACGGTCTTTTTGTCCAATGAGATGCCCCTTGTAAATAAAGTAAGGTCGTCAGTTCATAATGCTACGGCTTGCCAGATATTGCTTGTGCTGTGAACTTTCTTAAATTGGAGTCCTGTGTGGAGGTGCTCTCCTGCCTCAAGCTGCTCCATATATGTTTAATGTGACCTACCTCTGCCCTCTGCAGGATGGAGCTCAACAACAAGAAACTGAAGGGGGGGGGTGTTCATTAGCTCATAGACTCACATCTGTGTGGTAGTATTTACTCACTCAGCTATGGTCATATTTTAAAAATTTATGACACCCTTTATTCAGTGGCTGAAATGAGTGTTGTGTTAGTTTAGATTCAGTTGATTATGACAAATGTCTTGTTGTTGCTTTTATATCAACAGTAGTTAAGTCTCAGTTAAGTCTGAGATAAAAGCAGATAATACACAAAAGTCTGTTTTTCCTGTATGCTCATTTCACAAGCATGTGCACTTGAATTAAACACACGAAGACACAAGCTTTAGAATGAAAAAAGGAAAACAAGCAGACACATTCTGCTCTGCATTTTGTGTCTGCAATAGCCTCTGTACCTCAGTTGTGCTGCAGCCTGGTACGCTTTTGACCAATGGATGAGCACTATTCAAAGAAAGCTTTCACTTTGAAAGCTATGGAGAGTCTAGTGTTAAGAGAAAAGACATAACCTGAAAAGAGGACAAAGGCTTACATCATCAAATACTCAGTAACGGGGGAAGAGTATCCCAAAAAATTGAGGTGTACAACCAAAATGCTTACCTCCAATAACGTATTTCACGGTCAGACTTAAGTTTTTCTAATTTGTTGTATAAGGTGAGTAAATGTGAATAAAATACGTAAGGCCTTATTTATCAAAGGTTTACACTAATGGGCACAAACCTCACGGTGGTACAAAAACCTGCAGCAGGTGATTTGCTAAGTAGGCGCAGAGAGTATTGCCCTGTTAAACCAGCACACAATCCATTTAGTGCAGTGTTTCTCAGTTATTTTCTGCCATGCCCCCCCAGAAAACAGAATTTTTTTCACGCCCCTCCACCACTAGATTGATATCTAAAAATATTTTATTATTTATTGAGACACACCACTGGCACCAGTACACTGCATATAATATATACTGATTATGAAAAAAAACATTAATTAAATAAGCTGTAACTACTTCAAATGGTTACATCTTATTTTACTGTTTTAGGTCTTAACACTATTTACAAGCTCGGTTTATCAACTCAGTTGGTAATATTTACACTGCAATAACTGTCCGTTAGCAAAAAAGAATTTTTAATCTGGTTTTGAGATTTATATATCAAGCAAGAGGAGAATGTCTCAAATTAGTAATGTAATTTAAATATGTATATATCTTATTTTTAGAATTATTACCAAGTGCAAATTGTCCTGTTTCATTGGCAGATTATTTAAATTTATTTAAGAAGCTTTTGAATAAAAAAAAGTATTTTAAGGGTTAGATTAGTCTAAAGCTTCTTGAATTAAGTCAAATAATCTGCCAATGAAATAACACAAATTGTACTTCTTAAGAATTCTCAAAATAATAAATAAAATAAATAATATACTCAAAATAAGATTAATAATGTAACATCTTCCCATCTGCTTAGTATATAAGTCTCAAAACAAGATTAAAAATACCTTTTTAACTGGAAAACAAGATTTTTGACTTGGTTAGATGAAACGTTTTTGCTGTGTAATCCACTGCTCTGTCTTTGTGGTGGTCAGAACAGAAACAGATCCAATGATTCACTGGAATGTGCATTTTAAAAATAAACTGGAATATCCATCCATCCATCCATCCATTTTCTGAACCGCTTAATCCTCAAGGGGTCGCGGGGGGCTGGTGCCTATCTCCAGCTGTCAACGGGCAAGAGGCGGGGTACACCCTGGACAGGTGGCCAGTCCATCACAGTAAACTAGAATAGTCAAAGATTTTTTAAACTGTGAACATTGATTACCTGTCAGTTCCATCAGCCTATCACTTTTTAAAAAGGGAGGCTACATAACTTCTGTCACCTTCACATGTTTTTCGTTTCAACTCTGCAACCATATGAATTCCATTGAATTATGTTAGACATGTTTTATTTCAAAAGTTCCACTTTTTTCATTTAGATTTCTCTGAATTCTACTTTTCCCATTCTAGTCATTTTTATTAAAGCAAAAAGTGTGTA
The DNA here is from genome assembly GCA_028564705.1 of Apricaphanius iberus. Classification (NCBI taxonomy): domain Eukaryota; kingdom Metazoa; phylum Chordata; class Actinopteri; order Cyprinodontiformes; family Aphaniidae; genus Apricaphanius; species Apricaphanius iberus. The sequence continues at coordinate 118,051 of JAPXFQ010002457.1, read as the reverse complement.
ATTATGGTGACTGAAAACAATTTACCAGATAAATAACCAAATAAATCCACATTTACTGTTATTCACAGCTATTTTCAAAAACTTAACAGTGTTGTGGTTTAGGCAATTTTTTAAAGAACCAAAACATTCTATGTGCAAAATGAAGAATCACATATTTTTCATGATATAAAAGTAAATCTCTCACCCGCAATTAAGTCTCATAGAGACCTGTAACCAATAAGTATTCGTAGTACTTCCATATTTATTGAAACCTGTGTTCATTTTTATTTCCTACTCCCTCCGAGACTCCAGTGAAAAAAATGTATGTCAGGGTTTTTGTTTAGTATTCTTTCTGCCACACTTCGTTTGCGTTTAACTTCCCAGACAGTTTTGTTTCTTCTCCTTTCTAATGCTACCCTTCTCCATCACTGGTCGCCACCGTGAGCTTACAGAACTTATAGGGTTGTTCTCTTGATTCATAAACATTTCTGAGCCTCACGCTAAGTGTCAACTTGTTTGTCTTTTTTTAATCTCTTTTTTCGGGGATGGGAGGCGACTGTGTTTCTGTGAGCTTTCTCGTTATGACAGTCAGATTTAATCTGTCTGCACGGAGAGGCAAATAGTCAGCTTTACAGGAGCGGGGGGTGGGGGGCAGATCACTAGTGGAACAACAGTTAATTGTATGGTCCATTTTTGTTGTTAAATCCGCAGTTCCATCTCCCTCTCCCACAATGTGGATTCCGTCTATCAGGTCTGTGTGTTTGTGTGTGTGTACAGACTTCTTCTGCTGGGCTGAACAGGGAGCCTGTTGATAAGTGTAAGCACTGCTGCCACCTAGTGACTGGAGGCTTGATAAAACACTACTTCCAGCCTGGGAGCTGGTGTTCCACGGTTGTGAGCGTTCAGATCCTTCTTTTAAGTTCAACCTCGACGAAAAGTCTGTACTGTACCTCAGTTTAGTTTGTATAAAATCTTCATATGCAGCATCCTTTTAGAACACAGAGCGACTGATTTTAATGAAAGAAACCTCCTAAAAAAACTGTGCTATCCAAAGTCATTACTTCACAACTACAACATTAACCCCTTCCATTTAGACATAAGTCCGGTAATATGCAGAGCAAAATGTGTGCTTTTTGACCAACAAGAAAACAGTAAGTAGTTTCTAAATATTGCCTTTCTCTTACAGTAGTAGCCACATAGAAGTTCCCTAGATTCCTTGGTAGGACCTCTGCAGGACTGTGATTGGTTCTTGACAGGCTGCCTCTTGGTCCGTGGGGGGATTTGATCCCCCGCGATGACGTAGTAAATGCAGCTACGCCTGTGAACTCCCCTCTGTCGCCAGTGTAAAAATCAGCTGCAGTGCCTCATTTGTCCACGGGGAGGAGCAGTGCTTGCATTCACTTTTCCTCTTCATTTTTCCCTCAGGCGATCTATAGTACAGTACTTGTTTATTTAGACTTGTTTTTTCTTTGTGATGAAGCCAAAAGTGGTGGTGAGCAGTAGGGATGCACCGATACTGATACTGGTATCGGGTATCGGCCCCGATACTGCCTAATGTACTGGTATCGGTATCGGTTAAGTTTAACTGATACCGATACCAGGTTAAGTTTAACCGATACCATGAACCAATACTCAAAATGGGGAAAATCTGCAACAAATTTACCAAAAAAGACAAATTTTTCACTTGAAATTTTATTTTTGTGGTAATTTTACATTTTACATCTGTTATTTTGTCTCAGTTATGTTTAGTCTAGTCTGGTGCCTTTAGTCTTTTCAAGAAAGGCACCAGAAGTTATACAGTTTATTAATTCAACAATATGTGGCAATGTACACCCAGGTGGGATTCGAGCCCATGACTCCCAGGTGAAGGTCATGTGTTCTAACCAGTCCGGCAATAGGGCTATCCCTGTGGCCAAACAGCCAGGGCACATGATCTATCAGAGCCATAGTGACAGGACCTCCACACTGTCACAAATAGTATCGGATTGGTTTCGGGTATCGACAGATACACAAAATCCACCCATTGGTATCGGGACTGAAAAAGTCGGATCGGTGGATCCTTTTTTTCTGTGTGTTGCTTTGGTAATCTGAATCAGAACAGTATCTGAATCATGGATGCAAGTGGCTTCTACACTTCAACTCGGACCCAAAAACCAAAACGTCAGAATTCAGAGGTACATTACCACAGTATGCAGGTTTCTCTCAGTGTTAAGAAACTTATGTTTATTTTATTTTTAAAAAATCCTGTTGAAACTCCATTGTAATTTCAAGTTTATTCCTTCTAGACAACACAGCTCTTGCAGATGCCCAGACCTTCTGAGAGTGGTACACCAGAGGCACGGAGCGAAGTTCGCCGCGTAAAAAAAAAGTGTTATGTTTTTTTTTTCTTCTAAGCTGAAATATAGGCCTAATTAATATCACTAAAAACATTGACTGTTTTGAGTCTTTTTCTGGCTCTTTTTCACCTTTTCTTGTTTCTTAATACAGACTCTTGTTTAATAGTTCATAGGCTACCACCCTCTGCGGAAAGACGGGCAGCCTATCGGACGGCGTCGGTGCTTATTGTGTGGCGGAGGTCAGGGATATTAGAAAAGAAATGGAAGATATAAAAAAAAAAAACGGTGCAGCCACGACAGTGAAATAGATGAGCTGAAGGAAGGGTTGGTTCTTATTGAACAAGCCATGGAGGGGTTTGAAAATCGTTTATGGTGGCTCGAAAACCCTCCAGCGCCTGTTGCTTCAACGTGAGTTGTCAGATGTCACCTCATCTTTGGGACAGACGAGGACCCTCAGCCCACCCCCCCCCCCCAGCACCAGCTACTGTGTCCACACCAGATCCAGACCCTCAGCCCATCCCCCCAGTCCCAGCAAGTCCAAGGACACCGGCTCCAACAACCCCCATTCCGGACTTGATGTTGAGACACCTTTCAGCTTAGTGGGAGAAGGAATGGGTGTTACACTGTTTGATGAATACAAGAGCTGGAAGAGAAAGGTTAATTGGAGTGGCTCCAACGGGAAATTGTCCCTGCCACAGAACTTAAAAAGTAGCAAACACACTCACACAACCCTGCGCATCCCAGATCTGTCTGCGGACCAGTGGCAGCGTCTCCGCAGCAGAATTAATGAGATGTTGTGGACCCCCTGAAAAGCAGACCCAGAGCAACAGCGCCTTGGCTTTGCTTAAGTGGAACAAAAATCGACACACTAGAGTTCTTTTTTTGTTTATTATTTTTCTTGTAGGCTAGGCTACATATACTTTCACCTTAAATAACAATGAAAAACAAAAAAAAAAAAGATATCTACTGTGTTTATTCCATTACAAAAAATTGATTAGACATTCTATTTATTCCATACTGGGGGTTGTGGAGATACATCAAGACAATCTCAGTTACTCAGGTAAAAATTTATAAATAGAGGCAAATTAGAAGAAGATGAAGAAAAGACAATTATTACAGATTACAGGCATAGTTAAAGCATTTATTGAAAAAATGGGTCAGTTAAGCTATGTTTCACTGACACTGGAATGTTCATTCTAACAAGAAATAATTTTATTAAAATCGCTTCATTTCCTGTTTGGTGACTCACTTGGCTGAAGCTTCTCGGTGCTCTTGCCCTATTTAATTTATTTAATTTTCTCTGTCCAGAAGCTTTTCTGAGTTATTCTAACACACAAACACATTGAAACACTTATTTTTTGTTGGTGATCTTTACGTTTTGGGAACTCGTTAAGTGTTACACTGGTTTTCTGGGCTAGGTAAGGTATCGCTATGTTAGCTTAGGCTCACTGCTAGCATGGGTACGGCTTTCTCCCCTGTCCCTCCGTCTCTCTCTGAATCTCCTCCTCTCTCCTGCTCTCTGTGTCAGACGTTTAGCTGTGTATTCTTGTCACCACACTTTAGATCTTGTGTTGACTTATGGCATTGACTGTGAAGAAATAACAGTCTGTCCACATAACCCTATCCTGTCTGGTCATTTTCTGATCACTTTTAAACTCACTCTAACTGACCATTTCAAACCTGAAAGAAAACTTCATTATACCAGAACGTTATCAGACAATGCTGTAGCAAGGTTTAAAGAAGCTCTTCCAACTTTAATTTCCTCAGTAATATAAAAGTACAATAGAAAATAGTGATTTAACTCCTGACACAACTTGACATTTTATTTCATAGCGTTAATTCCTCCCTGCGTCTGGAAATAGACAAAGTTGCCCCCTTCAAAAGGAAGGTGGCTAGCCATAGAAGATTAGCTCCCTGGTTTAATTTAGAGCTACGTACCCTAAAGCAGACTGTTAGAAAACTAGAGAGAAAGGCGCTCCACGCATTTACAGGATTCTTATTTAGTGTGGACAAATAGTCTATTGCAATATAAAAAGAGCCTTTGAACAGCCAGAAAAGCTTATTTTTCATCTTTAATCGAGGAGAACAAAAACAATCCTAGGTATATTTTTAATACAGGTGCCAAACTCACACGGGATCAAAGCTCTGTTGAGCCAACCATTCCCCCAGCTCTTAGTAGTGACGACTTCATGAATTTTTTTTAAAAATAAAATAGACTCTTTAAAAAATAAGATAAATGGGAACCACTGGAAAGCCATCTTAGTCAGGGTCGTCAAGCAGATTTTCATGTATCAAACACAGATTGAAATGTATCCCCGCCATGTCAGCAGGACATGCCAGAACAAGTCCCTTTAACAGTTTAGGGGTGTTTCTCAGTGCCCAGGAACCTCGCCTTGATGCCTTGGTCCCGCCCCGGTTGCCTAGGAGATACGTCATCAGGGACCACCAAGGCGTGTTCCAATGTTCATGTTCTACCGAGGAATCTGTCCTCCGTTTGTTAGCCGTTTAACTTACTAACCAAGGATACATCAGATGTGCCTTGATGGCTTCTCTCGGTCAAAGATTTCCCCGAATACAGCACGGTAGAAGCCGGCAGCAGCTACTTCGGGGGTAAATTTCTATTTTTAATGTAAGTCAACGAATATTAACCATCGGCCTATATCTAAAATGTTTCTTTTTTTTTTTATTATTGTTGTTTTTTTAGATCCAAGGCAGTTACATATGGTTGGTTAGTTGCTTAGTAGTTGCAGCTTCGGAGACTACCAGGTACTAATTCGTTTGCACATTTCATTTAACTGACATATACAAAAAAAAAGTAAACGTCTCGTTATACATGTACAGTTCCATGGTTGAAGTAATATTACTACGCTACAATGCTACTACAATGGGCGGGACGTAAACAGAGCACGTTAGCCGGGAGCCGCAGTCACGTAAGGCAAGTCTGTTCCAAACCATTTTTTTGACCAAGGAAGGACAGTGTCCTCGTAAACAAGGCAGTGCCAGGGTAGGCGAGGCGCCTTGACATTGAGAAACACCCTAGGTTTTGTCTGGGCCTGTTCTATACCTGGGTTTGTCTTAACAAGGCTCCTCTAGCATGCTATTTTATTTTAAACAGTTAAAAGGTGCTTTTTTAGCTTCAAGACTTTAAATTATTAACCACCTTAGCTCCAGCAGGTTACAAATGTTTCAATTATTTTCAACCGTGATAAATTAAACCTGTAAGAGCAGTAAAAAAGAGATTTACCCACAGCTAGGCTGAATCAGATGTCGATCCTTTTAGTGTTAAAAATGCACTGTTGCTCCATCTTTAAAAGATTAGGACCAAAACCAACATTTTAGACCTTAAACTTAGAAAGTTAACGCATTGCAAGAAATATGCACACTCCCTGAACCTACCATTACATCTTTCATTGGTGAAACACTGATACTACGTTGTGATTGGCTAGCTTATCTCATCGGAATACACCGCCCTCCTGTCTCAGGGGCGGACCTCAGTATAAAATACACACACAACTTATGGACCTCCTACTTTGGTCGTTCTTCTAAAATCCCATGTAGAATGTGATATCCTCTGGTGCTTTTACTCCTGACATTGGTCTGAGAAACTCATCCAATCTGTACCATATCTACAGGTAAGCATAGCTTCCACATTTTAAGATCTGTGTGTTTAAAATCAATTATCAGCACAAACTGTTAATCTCGCCCTATTTGGGTCTCTAACCAATGCTTCCTGTCTTCCATGAAATTAGGTCCGCTAAATACTACTCTGAAATCTTGCAGACTGTTTCTTTGCCAAGCTAGTCTCATCACATCGTCTGCACCATTCATTGGATCGAGTACCAACACCTTAAGTAGCAGCAAATTACAACCATGTTAAGGAGGAATTCTCTATCACCCGTGGATAGAAAGATAGTTAAAATTCAAAAGGATGAACACGATCGGGATTTGTGCGTTCAATTCTCTGAATTGTCCATTGGAATCCCCTCCATGAGAACATGCGATAAATCAACTTCTACAACTCTGGACAAAAAACCCACCTTTGCTACAGTAAAAGACTCTCCTCTTTTCTGTGAAACCCCAATTTCCACAATGGAACAAGAGAATCAAACAGATGAAATTGAGGACTGGGTGCCTTCTGCTTTCAAGAATGCTGTGAAAGCTGCTCTAGACAGTTTTTTGGCTCACCTGCATATCTTTACAGTGGAAACATTGTAACGTTAGCAAATTGAGAGGCAATCAGCAGGAACACCAGTATTTAGGTGTAGAAGTAATAAACCGAAATATGTTTTGTTCATATCAAGGGTTGTTCCGAAAAACTGGTCCAACACTCTTTTAATAGTTTATCCTTTTTAAAAGTATAGATGCTTATCTTACCTCCAAGTCTGAGCAAGATATATTAAGAATATCAGTATTACAGAGAAAAAGCTCATAGAGCTTCTTTAACTTTTAGAACTAAATGCCTAAAAATTACCTTAATTCTCAAGTATCTGTTGTGTATCACTCCACCTCGCCTACATGGAAGCTTGAAAGTATTTGTTATTGAATGATTGTGAAATTGTAAAGTGAAAAAACTTTTCATTTTGTACGCTCTGCCTCGGCGCTCTTCACCATGATGACTTTTTCAACCGGTGCAAGTTCTGCAGGTGTAGAGTTAGCACAATCGGCTTTTTCTAACTGTTGGTCTGTTTTTAATTCAATTCAATTCAAAAATACTTTATTGATCCCAGAGGGAAATTAATTGTTGTTGTAGCTCATTAATTAATTTTTCAAGGAATTGTTGTAGACCATGATGGCTGTGGGGAGAAAGGATTTCCTGTAGCGGTCTGTGTTGCAGCGAAACTGAAGAAGCCTCCGACTGAAGATACTCTGTTGCTCTAGGACTGTCTCATGGAGAGGATGCTCAGGGTTGTCCATTATCTTTTTAATTTTATGAAGAATCCTTCTTTGCATCATTATCTCCAGTTGTTCCACAGTCGTCCCCATAACAGAACCAGCCTTCTGTATCAGGTTATTGAGCCGTTTTAAGTCCTCGGCTCTGATTCTGTTACTCCGACAGATGATGGACGAAGAGATGACACTCTCAACCACAGAATTGTAGAATCTTGAAGGACCTCAGCTTCCTCAGAGAGTACAGTCTGCTCTGTCCCTTTTTGTAGACGGCTTCACTGTTGATTCTCCAGTCCAGTCTATTGTCCAGGTGAACTCCGAGGTATTTGTACTTCTCAACCACCTCCACTTCTTCTCCCATGATGGAGACAGTCTTTGACTTGTCTCTGTTTCTTCTGAAATCTATTATCATCTCCTTTGTTTTGTTCACATTCAAAGTAAGAAGATTGTCTCCACACCACGCCACAAAGCTTCTCACCAGCTACACCCGACAATTGCAGAGTCGTCTGAGTATTTCTGCAGATGACAGGTCTCTGTCTTACACTGGAAGTCTGAGGTATACAGAGTGAATGGTGAGAGTACAGTCCCTTGTGGTGCTCCTGTGCTGCTGATCAGCTGGTTTGACAAACAATCCTTCAGTCTCACAAACTGTATTCTGTTTGTTCATCTTCTGCTTAGGATTTAAATGACCATCAAAATAGTTTTCCTGTAGTTTCTTAAATACATTTATGCATAGTAAGAAAAATAATCTTCACGGAATTTATATCTATAACACAACAGCTAAAATATGTTGTTCCAAATTACATTTTGTAACCAATGTAAAGCTAGAGTTGTATTTGAGAGTGTGTTTATGGATGTATGGTATAGATTATCTACTCAATTGGTAAGTTAGTGAAAAATAACAAAAACTTTTTTTTAAAGTTGATGCAAAAGTTTAAAGAAACACAAGTAGTAGGGAATAGTTTATATTGAGACAAGGCGAAGTAGTTGATAACTACAAATGATTCAGTTAACTTCTGCATTTTTCTCTCTAAACTTCTAAGTTACTTTTTAAAATAACCCACATGGCCTTTTGGGGAAAATTCAAGTCTTTTTGCAAACATCTGTTCTTTTCAGTATTGATCAAACGGACACCAAAAGTTGATTTGGTAAATATAAAAGCTGTCCTCAAGTGGAAAAGCTCTCAGCAATGGAGTTTAAGAGAAATGAGGTGACCCAAACCTTTTCTGTTTACCATCTATATAGACAATGAGGTGACGGGACAGTGTCTTTGTGAAAATCAATTGCAAGTGTAACACTAAGATCCTGATAACTGTTGATTTAGTATTATAGCAGTCTAAAACAAGTTAGATGCTTGGATTAGAGGAATTCTTGCAGAGCAAATATGTAAATCAACAAATTCATGAAGACACATATGTCCAATAGATAGAAACTCTACCTGGAGGTTTCTTCCTGTTAAAAGGGAGTTTTTCCTCTCCACTGTCGCTTCATGCTTGCTCAGTGTGAGGGATTGCTGAGAAGTCATGACGCAATCTTCTGTGGTTCTCTAATTCCTAAATTAAACATTGTATTGTAAAAACTCTTCTTTTAAAGTGCCTTGAGATGGCAATTGTTGTGAAACGGCGCTATATAAATAAACTGAATTGAATTGAACTGACAGCTTGTCTTTTTTAACTATTAAACTGGCCAGAATGCACACTGCTTTGGGGTTCCCAGACAAAAGGATTTTGCCCACACAAATTCTCCTCAAAGGAGAATCTGTATTACAACAATGTATTCCCACCCCATGTTACGGTTTTGATGAAATGTTACCAACCGATCAGGAAATATTCAAAGCTGGGTAAAGACAGGTATCGCACAAAATGTTTGACTTTCAACGGCAAGCCATTTTCTACTGTTTGACGGATGTCCGTATTTTGCATGAAGCAAAAGGTTTCGGTTGGAATTCTTGATGAATCCAATTTTGATCCTCTCAGTCAGATAACCATTTTAAGCGCCTGCATGCAGGTGTTCAGGTCTAATTACTTGCAACCAGAAATGCTAGCCAGCCCATCACCCTCGAATTACAACGACCAGTGTAAACCAGTGGTTCTCATCTCCCTCTATTATGTGGCTAGAGTACATGGCCAAGAAAGAAAAGATAAAAATAACATGGCTTAAATGGGGGCGAGCATAAAATAGGCAGATTTTTTTTGTAGATGGCTATACTGAAATACAGGGGGTTAAATACTGCTATGAATTCTTAGGGTGTTTTTTTCACGGCTGCGTCGCACGTTTTTAGCCTCTTGCAAAAAATCCATAATGTTGAAAAACCATCATGGCGTGAAAGTTGTCTGCATTTGAGAGCATGAACGGACAGACGTATAAAAACGACCTGGTCGTGATTAAACTTTTGATCGATTACCCACTGCCTGAACCTTGATACCCCGTAACGCTCTTTATGGGGTCGTACAAATGCGGTGCGCCTAAGATAAACACGCCCTTGTGATGAACATATTCACTATCAAGACGTGACGTCAATATTCCCTTACGTCAACGCCACAAAAACATACCCTCTCTGCCATCCTATCATAAGGGAAAATTTTCAGTGCCTACAGAGTATTTTAGATTCATTAAAGTGATGGTGTCAACCCCCCCCCCCCGGTCTCTTTTTCCTGGTGTTACCAGCAAAAATAAACGGAAAACTGGTGTTCACTCCCTGTCGCACCTGCCCTCAGACAAACAACCAGACAGAGCTTTTTCTGGTGTGTGGGTTACCGTCAAATTCAATGAAGCATTAAAACTTGGTTATATGGTGGACAGGGTTATAGAGGTGTAGCATTTTCGAAGAAAAAGTGACAAAATATTCACATAGTACATCCACTCGTTTCTAAAAAGAAAACAGGAGTCATCCAGATACCCAGAAGGTCTTATTGATCAGGAAGGCCGAGATAAATACATCAAAGATTTTGAAACAAATCAGGGGATAAAGTTAAACTCAAAAATCCTGGAGAGTGGCCAGCTGTTTATCTCCCCAAAAACAAGTGAGGCATCATGTCAGCACGTTCAAAAAACAAAAACAAACGCCCCGTTACTGAAAGCTTTATATCGCTCAAGTGGAAGCCCAAAAGATGACTCTTGTCTCCCCCCAGTCAGCTGAGACGACTGAACCCGCCTGAAAGCTCATCTACCATAAGACAAACGGCCCAGGATGATATTGATGAAAGCATGAAGACTGTATGAAGTAGTGGTCTGAACCCGTATGAAAAAATGAGAAAATATGAGCCGCTTTTACAAAAATACTAAAATTTAGTCAAACAAGGTGAGCAAGATGACCGGCGAGTAACTTTAACGGTGCGCAGGGCCCCAAAAGATTTATCTGATAAAATGACCGGCTGCTACGGAGGAGGACACTGTAATGACAGATGTGTTAAGAAGCATACCTAAATGAGAGCACAGAAGTACTGAATCATGCAGAAACTCTCAAAGGCTGGTTGGACACCAAACGGTGAATTTGTTTTCAAGGGTCAGGCGATTAGGGGTTCTCACATTCTGGACCTTATAAGAAACTTAGTACATCCATGTAAAAGGTCTCATTCGTCCCCTAAAGGCTGGGTTGAATTTCTGTATACTTTGTCAGAGTTCAATATTCCTTTATCAACCATCAGCAACCCGTTTGCCCATGATCCGTTTTTAAGGATTAAGTCGAATGACGAGGCGTCCTCCACCGTGCACAAAAAGGTAACAAAAAGGCCAGGTATTCCACGTTGTAATGATGGAAACTGAATGGATTAAGTGCACGGATGCCTGTGAATGTGTGGTGATTAACCATGGCAATAATCACATACTTTGGTAACATCCCCAAGAACAAATTTTCTTGGGGGCACACGCGGTTGCGTTCATATTGTGTTCATTGTAACCGCTTTCACTCTGGAAAGCAGATACAATGCGCTCACTTTTAGTAAAGCGGTCACATGCCCCAGTAGGACCGCTGGGGACACGGAAACGTTTTTAATAAAAAGAGCAGCTCCTAAAATGTTAAGTTTGAAGGTTGAGTCCCCTGGCCCAATCAAGCAGAACGCGTCGCTGGCCCTTGTCAAAAGAAGTTGCTCACAGAAAAAAAATGTCAGCGTGCAGACTTCCTAGCAGGTGGACTTCCTTCGACTTGCGCGTGAATCGAACTTGTTGAATTAGCCCATTGTTTGGTCTGTTATTTACCCCTATAGAGTTAAGAGCTCCTGCTGTATCTTTATAGAATAACCCTGCCCTAAATTGGCTTTGGAGAAATTGTCCTGAATAGTTTAACAGGGTTTCAATTATTGCCCTGTAGGGGTGGGTAGAGCTAGATTGTGATATTAACCTTTCCCACAGTGTGACAGAGAGTTGGGGCCCCATAAAACCCTGGTAGATTTCCACCTGCCTGATTGACAAAGTATTGCACAAAGCGGTTAGGGTCTTGTCAATGCAAGGCAGACGCCATGGTGAACTGTGTAAATTCCTTTATCCTCCAAGGAAAGATGATTGATTAAAGTAAGATTTGAAGAGGCCTACTCTCTGCTTATATGACGTTGTGTGGGGCAGAAATGTCAACACACCAATCATGTATGCCAGCGGTGCGTAAAATCGGAGGTGCCACTGACAACCAGCTTGAAATTAATTGTTAATGTCTAATTGTATATCCGTGCCTATTTTTTTTAAGGCTGCATTGATCTCCGTCTTTAAAGCCACAATTTCGTTGTAATATCCGCTTCTAATCCTATGACGAACTTTCCTTTCATCATCTTTTTTTTCCAATCAAAGAATGCGGAATCTTCAGGCACATTATGCCAGGAATGAGGGTATAAGATTTCCGTCAATGCCACTTCCCAGTTACCTGATATGTTTATATGCTGGGCTAGATTCACTCTGAAATCGGACGATTGATTATCTTTATAAAACATCCAGACTGGCATTTGATGGCAAAGTTATGTAAAACCAGTTCTCCATCTTTCACCTTGTATGACCTGGTAGTACTGAAGTCTCTTCTCACAACTCATGTGTTTTTTATGCATTTTTTAGATCGCTGGCTTTTACCCAGCTGTTGAACTTTTCAGGCCAGTTTTTCCATCTTACTAAAGCCTGCTTCTCCCCCTTAACAACGCAGTGTTTTAATACCTCAGCCACTTGATAAAAACAATCCTTAGTTTTACTTTCTGTATTTTGGGTTCATAGAATGAGCTTGGTTCCTCATCAAAGTCCATGAACTTACGAGGTTACGAGGTATGCATTCTGCTACTGTAAATACCTCATCTGTAAAACTCTGTATTTTTTTATCAAAAACTCCCCATAGTTTCAATATCTTGACCAGGTCCCCCTTCTTGAATTTCATTTTAAATCTCACCGGAGGGGTAGGTCTGTAAAGATTGTCAAAGACTTGATCTGTGATTTCAGGTGTCACTTGCATAGGCGTCATTTTTATACTGGAATGGTAGCTGTTGGTATAACTCTCCATCAGATCTTGAAGCACATCTATGTATCTCCTAGTGTTACTTGTGGTAAAATAAAGCCACATCCTAGTTTTCAGAGTTCGGTTGAAAGAGGATTTAAGGTCGTTCGCTGTGCTTAAATGCACAATACCATATTTTTTCATTAGCGCTTTAAAACTTTTATTAAAAAAAATATTTTTCAGCATTGGCCTGAAGCTTCTGCGGTTGACCTTTGAAAATGGATTCAAAACCACCTTCCACATCTTGGGCACTCTTTCTTTTTATAGCACGGGTGTATGCCCTCTTTGAAATCACATCAATTACAGTTAATAAATATTTATAACCGTCATTGAGCTTGCATATCACAGAGATCAGCTTGAAATTTTTAAGGTCTAGTGACAATAACTCTATTACGCAGAAAATGCAATCTTGCCGGTTTGTTTAGAGTTTAGGCATCTTGGCAAGAGGGAAAATCTTTAACTTTTTCAACTCCAAGGCCGTTTTCACACGTGTGGCCGTACCAGAAAACGGCCAGAGAAAATGCTAATTTTTTCTGTTCACGTCACGGATCTCTGCCCGTATTGCGATCCAGTCTTTTACTACAAATAAACAGCAGGTGGCGGTATACAAATAAGTCTTAGTTCTCCAACAAACAAGGGAGTGAGAAGTACCGACGTCATAAAACGAGCGACAGCCTAGAATGTAAACAAACTGGTCTACTGGTCAGCTGCTACCTGAAGCCATCTACAGGGTGAGTGTTGTAGTAAACCCGCCGTTTTGTAACCTGCTGTGTTGCTGTGGGATGCTTGAATCGCGTTGTTTTGGTATTTGTATGGTCGCGAGGTGATTCTGTAATTTCGGCCGGCGGTGTCGTCATTTCCGCATGGAGCGCGTCTATTGTCTTGAGTACGGCCAGAGTACGGGTTGTGTTCACATGGTACGTGGCCGCTCGTACCTGGACTCGGATACTACCTCCAAGGCAGGTCTCTCTGGCCGTATTCTGGCACGGTACAGTCTGTGTTCACATGGTACGAAATAAGTGGATTTTGACCAAATACCGTACCCGAGTACGGACTCCCGTACCATGTGAAAGCGCCCCAAATCTCTGACCATATTTATTTTGTAAAGTGTTACGCAGCCTCGCTACACCACCAAAACTGCCTGGATGGGATGGTGTGTGATAGGCTTTTTTCATCCTCCAGCGTTACATCTTTATAGTTCTTCTTCTTAAACCATCGAGGAAATGAGACAAGTTGTTTCGTGTCAAATACTTTTTTTAACAAAGGATAAATGTTTTAATTCAACATTGATAAAAAATGGTTAAACAAAATCTGGGTAAATGTTTTAATTGAACAAGGACAAACAATGTTTTAATTCAACATTGATAAAAAATGGTTAAACATGATTCTTTTTTAATTCAATCTCAAAATTAATTGGTAAAAAATACAATGTAAAAAATCAATCAGTCATCTGATCCAAAACACTTTGGAACTGCATCTGAATGAAAAACACATTTAATAGTTTGAAAAAAGTACTTTCACCATATAATAATATAAATTTTTGTAAAAGTATGCCAGGCAGCCATGTTTGTGACAAGACAAAGCAAATTTATTTGTATAGAACACTTTAAAGGAATAGTTCACCGTTTTTACATACTGATATATGTTTTTACCTTTCCTTAGACTAGTTGATATGTACCTGTCTGGCCTTTGTCTGTGTGCTCTGTTGTGCAAACGGAGCACAAACGCAGTCTCTTCCACATACTGTATAGCTTTCCCTATTTAAATACAGTTACGTGAAGTGTTACACTACAAAGTATAGTAACAAAGAAATGTTACATGTCGATTTTCTCAGCGGATAAAAAGGGGTACTATATTGTGAGGCGTAATAATACGAGGAGCAATACGTCCGCGCACTAACTCCTACAAGTCATGTTGCTTCTATTGTCGGCAGTGAGCGGGAGAGAAGTATTTAGGGGGTGCCGGTGCCCACTGTTTAACTGCATCTAGACACTGAGGGCCCGGGGTGGGAGAAGGGGGTGCCACTATCTGCTCCGTGTTCCCCGACCGGCCGTCTGAGCTGGACGACTATTTGTCCATCGTACTGGACCTGGCCCTCCGGTTCGGGGCACGGGGTTCTACACCTACCACACCCTTTTTTCCTCCCAGGCTGCCGACACCGAGCTCTACTGCCGGGTTTAGAAGCTAGTGCTTCTCCGTCCTGTGCTTTTTGTGGTGCTCCCTCTCATCCCGCCTTCTTCTGCACCACCGTCGCCCCTCTCTGGTCCCGGGCCCCCACGGCCCGCAGCGCTGGGGCCCACAACCTCATGTCCCTCGCTGCACGCCCCAATTATTCCCAAACCTTCTCCCACCCAGACCAAATCCAGCGCACCAGCCACGGGCAGCATCGATAAACACGGCCACTGCCTACTCTACCAAGGAGCCAGAATGGTCTGCACTCCTGCTCCTTCTGCAGCGAGGCTCACTCCAGGAGCTCCTGCCCTCACAATCCGACCCCTCTGCCCGACTGACTAGTCCAATACTTGGCCACACCAATTAAGGTGAGGGCCCTCATCTCCGCCCTGGCCCGCCACACCGATCGAGACTTCGTGGATTTTTTAGTCCAGGGATTCACCCATGGCTTTCACCCCGGCATAGAAATATTTCCCAATAGCTCAGCCCGTTGCCCTAATTTACACTCTGCCCTCTCGGAGCCCGACGTGGTCGATTCCTTGCTAAGCAAGGAGGTCGAGGAGTATCAATTTGTCCTGAAATTTAACTTGTATCCTGCAGTTAATGTTGGACCACAAAGTAAAACGACTCGTTTCTCTATAATCCCGCCCCTGGTTCGCCCTCCCACCCCACCGCCTGCTCCTCTCCCATGCAAAGCTGCTCTGACTGACAGAAACAGCTGAGCTTTATCTCATACAGCAGTCTGACATTAAATTTAAGTGCAGCAAGTACCACAATGAAACTGTTATATTAAGGGCTCGGATGTTTGGTTTATTTATTTATTTTTTGTAAAAACTGGAGTCAGTAAAGCTTATTTCAGTTGCTAAATCTACCATGCTACAGACAAGCATATCCAGCCCACCAAGCCCACCCTAACAGCTGAGTCCAGCAAGAAAACTTTCCAGCCCACCATATAAAAAAGCCATTAGTGTTGTTTGCACCCGTTTACTGAACATTCTGAGATGCTACAGATGAATTCATTAACAACACAATGCTTTTATAAGATCACAGAATGAGCTTGATAAATGGCTTACACACATTAGCAGTAGCCTGTTGCTACTTACTTCTCTCTCCATCAGGCATGTTTGATCCAACTGCTGTTCTTTAGGGATGTAGAATTAAGTCCTGTAATCCATGCAGCCAAGCAGGGGTGTTCACAGATGAAGTAAAACTCCAACAAAAAAAGTTGTTTCAGAAGGTAAAACCAGAGCAGCCATGAGCTTTGAGAAAAGGGAGGGTGTGTTTGCAATTCTAACAGAAGTAGGCTGCTCCGTCTGCAGGGGCAGTGCAGACACCTCGTTTTTTTGTGCTGACACATCTAGCACTTCCTAGTGGTAACATTGTGATGTAAAATATGTCACTATGTTACCAGTCAGTCATTTTTCAGGAGAAAGAGGGGCAGCTGCTCAGAGGGCAGGATTCAGGAGGATTACTCAGACATGCGTGAATTAAGCCAAACACCAATCTGGCTGGGATTTTTTACAATACAATTGTATTACCAGATGATTGAAAAATCCAAAAACTTGATTTTGCATGATATAGGCCCTTGAAGGAATCCCATCAGATTTCATTGAGTCATTGATTTGCAGTATTACACTTCTCCTGCACCAACATCTAGCAACAGTAGGCGGTAAACTGCGTTGTCATTGACTTCATAGCAATCCATCATACTTAGCAAGCAAGAGAAAAAAATTAGCAAGCAAGAGAAAAAAATTCCCATGTAGTAGAAGAAACCTACAGTATAATCCTCATCTTCCACTATGGGGTTCAAGAAGACAGCACAGAGACACAGAGAGAACAAAAATAACTGATATAAGAGTGGGGTGGACGATAATGATGTAGCAATATCTATCGATTAAAAAAAGGGATCGATAAAGTTTGATAAAAAAAAACGTTTCCATTCAGAGCGTGGAGACGTATCGCGTTGGTAAGACGTATCGCGTCATTTCCTGTTTTGTGACTAACTCGTTTGTAGCAAGTCGGTGTTTCTCTCTCTCTTGAACTGATCTAACTTTCTCTGTCAATAAGTTTTTTCTGAGTTGCTTAACACACAAACACATTAAAACGTTAATTTTCTTCACGGTTTAGGACTCTTTAAGCGTTTTACTGGGTTAATTACTTTGTTTTTAGGTAAGGTAAGGTACCGCTTGGTTAGCTTAGCTTTACGGCTAGCATGGCTTCGGCAGCTTTCTCTCTTGTCCCTCCATCTCTCTCTACACCTCCTCCTCTTTCCTGCTCTCTCTGTCAGATGTTTAGTTACTCCTCCGCCTCATTTAGTGAAGTTGGTAGGTGTAATAAGTGCAGCATTTTTGTAGCTTTGGAGGCGAGGGTTTCTGAGCTAGAGGCCCGGCTCCGCGCTGTAGAACAGCCAGGCCCAGCAGTAGCTAGCGCGGAGTCAACTAGGACAGGACCTAGCCGTCCTTCAACAGCTCCCGTGCAGCCGGGACCTCAGGCGAGCTGGGTGACGGTTCGTAGGAAGATTAGCGCCAGACCCCAGTCCGCGGCCAACCTCCAGCCCCTTTCTCTGAACAATAGGTTCGCCCCGCTCAGCGACGCACCCGCCGAGCAGGAGAGGCCGATTCTTGTAATTGGCAGCTCCATAGTTAGGAATGTGGCTCCAGAGACACGAAAGACCACCGTCAAATGCCTTCCAGGGGCCAGGGCTGCGGACATTAGGTCCCATCTGAAGCTTTTGGCCAAGGACAAACGGCGGTATAGCAGGATCGTTATCCATGCTGGTGGCAACGACACCCGGCGACGGCAGTCGGAGGTCACTAAAATTAGCGTAGCTTCGGTGTGTAGGGCTGCCAAAAAGATGTCTGACTCTGTAATTTTTTCTGGTCCCCTGCCTGATCGTACTAGCGATGACATGTACAGCCGTATGCTTTCGTTCCACCTTTGGTTGTCAAGGTGGTGTCCAGAAAACGATGTGGGCTACATTGATAACTGGGGGGCCTTCTGGGGAAAACCTGGACTGTTACGTAGAGACGGCATCCATCCCACCGAGGACGGAGCTTCGCTTCTTTCCAGGAACATTGATAGGGTTATCTCTAGTTCCCCAAAGCCGTGACAACCCAGAGTCCAGCTCAGGGAACCCAGAGTCCAGGTCAAGGAACAGGGACTGCCACCCACCCACTACCCTATAGAGATAGTTTCCCGTCCACTACCCAAAACTAATGAATTAAAAGTTAATGCTACTAGAGCAAAGTATAAAAATCTCATAAAGATAAATAAAACTCGGACTGAACATAAAAACAAATCAATTAAATGTGGTTTACTAAACATAAGATCTCTCCCCTCAAAAACACTCTTGGTAAATGACTTAATTTGTGAAAATAATATTGATTTGTTTTGTCTTGCAGAGACATGGTTGCAGGAAGAGGACCATGTCACAATAAATGAGTCAACTCCCCCTAGCTACTTAAACTTTAGTGTCCCTCGAAGTACTGGTCGAGGAGGTGGAGTAGCAACTATCTTTCATTCCGATTTACTAATTAATCTCCAAAAAAATAATAATTACAGTTCCTTTGAGCATCTAGTTTTTAGCTTTCCTCATACACATAACAAAGCAGTAAAGCCACTTTTGTTTGTGGTCTTATATCGTCCACCAGGACCTTATTCTCAATTTTTAGATCAGATTTCAGATTTTCTATCTGACTTAGTTTTAAACACTGATAAAGTCATTATAGTCGGAGACTTCAATATTCATGTTGATAATGAAAGTGATAGTCTAAATACAGCTTTTAACACTATCCTAGACTCAATAGGCTTTACTCAAAATGTGCAGGGACCAACACATTCTTGTCACCACACTTTAGATCTTGTGCTGACTTATGGCATTGACTGTGAAGAAATAACAGTCTTTCCACATAACCCTATCCTGTCTGATCATTTCCTTATCACTTTTAAACTTACTCTAATGGATCATATCAAACCTGAAAGAAAACTTCATTATACCAGAACGTTATCAGACAACGCTGTAGCAAATTTTAAAGAAGCTCTTCCAACTTTAATTTCCTCAGTTTATAAATGCAGAACAGAAAACAGTGATTTAACTCGTGACCCCTCACAACTTGACATTTTAGTTCATAGCGTTAATTCCTCCCTGCGTCGGGCAATAGACAAAGTTGCCCCCTTGAAAAGGAAGGTGGCTAGCCATAGAAGATTAACTCCCTGGTTTAATTTAGAGCTACGTACCCTAAAGCAGAATGTTAGAAAACTAGAGAGAAAATGGCGCTCCACGCATTTACATGATTCCTTTTTAATATGGAAAAATAGTTTATTGCTATATAAAAAGAGCCTTCACACAGCTAGAACAGCATATTATTCATCTTTAATCGAGGAGAATAAAAATAATCCTAGGTTTCTTTTTAATACAGTTGCCAAACTCACACAGGATCATAGCTCTATCGAGCCAACCATTCCCCAAGCTCTAAGCAGTGACGACTTCATGCAATTCTTTATAAATAAAATAGACTCCATAAAGAATAAGATAATTGGGAACCTTCCCAATATGCTTGCTTCCTCCTTAGTTAATGAGGCAGCCTCAAAAATGGTGGAACCTAATATATGCTTAAACTGCTTTAATGCAGCCGAACTTTGTGATGTACTAAAATTATTAGCTTCATCTAAACCTTCAACTTGCGTTTTAGACCCAATCCCAACTAAACTCTTAAAAGAAGTTTTCCCTCTGATCGCTGCTCCAATTTTAAATATAATGAATCTATCCTTAGTCAATGGATATGTACCACAGGAGTTTAAGATTGCTGTAATTAAACCTCTACTTAAGAAACCCTCTCTTGATCAAAACGACTTAATTAACTATAGACCGATATCTAATCTTCCCTTCTTATCTAAAATTCTTGAGAAAATAGTTGCACACCAGATATGTGAGCATTTAAACAATAATGAGCTGTTTGAGAAGTTTCAGTCAGGCTTTAGAGCTCATCACAGCACTGAAACAGCTCTGGTGAAGGTTACTAATGATATTCTCATAGCCTCAGACAATGGACTGGTGACCATTCTGGTCCTGTTAGATCTCAGTGCTGCCTTTGACACTGTTGACCACAATATTCTCATAGAAAGGCTTCAAAGTGTCGGTATAATAGGAACAGCACTAGGTTGGTTTAAATCTTATTTGTCTAACAGATTTCAGTTTGTTCAGGTAAACAATAGATCTTCCTCAACCTCAATAGTTACTTGCGGAGTACCACAGGGTTCAGTGCTTGGGCCGATTCTCTTTACTATATATATGCTTCCTATTGGTAAAATAATTAGGCAGCATGGGATAAAATTCCATAGTTACGCAGATGATACACAGCTATATCTATCCATAAATCCTGATGAATCCAATCAGTTAGGTAGACTACAGGCATGTCTGGAAGACATAAAAACTTGGATGACTCTAAACTTCTTGCTTCTAAATTCTGATAAAACAGAAGTTGTCGTCTTTGGACCAGAAGCTCTGAAAAAGAAACTACTTAGTCAGCCCCTTCACCTGGACGGCATTAAATTAGCCTCCAGTAATAAAGCAAAAAACCTCGGTGTCATTTTTGACCAAGATATGTCATTTAGAACTCACATTAAAGAAGTCTGTAGGATTTCCTTTTTTCACCTTAGGAATATTGCAAAAATTAGAACCATCCTGTCCAGGACTGATGCTGCTGAAAAACTAGTCCATGCATTTGTTACTTCAAGGCTGGATTACTGTAACTGTCTATTATCAGGTAGTCCACAGAATACAATTAAAAGTCTACAGTTAGTTCAAAATGCTGCTGCTAGGATTCTGATGAATATTAAAAGAAGAGATCACATTTCCCCTGTTTTAGCTTCTCTTCACTGGCTCCCAGTAAAATCTAGAATAGAATTCAAGATCCTCCTTCTGACATATAAAGCCCTTAATAATCTAGCTCCATCATACATAAGAGACCTGATTGTTCCATATGTTCCTAACAGAGACCTTCGCTCTCAGACTGCAGGTTTACTGGTAGTTCCTAGGATTTCTAAAAGTAGAATGGGTGGCAGATCTTTCAGCTATCAGGCTCCCCTCCTATGGAACCGGCTCCCAGGGTTGGTTCGTGAAGCAGACAATTTGTCTATCTTTAAAACTAGGCTAAAAACTTTCCTCTTTGACAAAGCTTACAGTTAGAGATATGTTTATAGGTAGTTAGAGTCAGGTCAGACAGGTAGATAGGAAGAGACAGGTTAATGTTAGTAGTCAGGCAGAGTGTCAAAAGTTAGGAAGAGATAGGAAGAGGTAGAGTAGCTAGGTAGAGATAGATTAATGTAAGCCAGGTAAAGATCCGGAGCCGGTCGCGGAAGAAATGTGCCCCACAGGGGCCAGCCTGCGCCGGAGAGAGGTCCCTCAAGGGGATCCTCCCGCACAGTGCGGCCGCCCATTACCTGCCGGGTTGAATCCCCCGGGCAGACTGTGCGGACCCCACCCGTTTATCTCTTAAACGTTTCTCGCCCTCTTCAACTCTGTCCTCTCAGTTCTGTCTATTTTTCCTTAAGATAGTTGTCGACTATCGGTCTCGTGCCGGTATTTAGCCTTAGATGGAGTTTACCACCCACTTTGGGCTGCATTCTCAAACAACCCGACTCCGAGAAGACCCCGGCATGACGGGGGCCGTTACCGGCCCTACACCGTCCACGGGTCAGGAGGACTCAGACAGAGTGTTGGTAGCCAGGTCTCCTAGTAGCTAGGAGACAGGTTAATGTTAGTAGCTATGCTGCTTTAGGCTAGGCTGTTGGAGGACATTATTAGGGTCTGTTCCTACTTTCTCTCCTACTTCTCCCCAACTGCATGATGTGCTGTCAATTCAAGCACTAACCTGTTTTCTATTATAGTAGGTGCTCCGGATTAGCCCTGCTTGACGACCCTGACTAAGATGGCATTGCAGTGACGGAAAATTCTCCACGTCCTGCAACAAACTTGTGCATCAGTTCTATTGCTCTTTCTGTGTCTCTGTTATGTATTCTCCAAGCCACAGACGGTCGCGGCAGATAACCGCTTGTGCTGAGCCTGGTTCTGCCGGAGGTTTCTTCCTGTTAAAAGGGAGTTTTTCCTTCCCACTGTCGCTGCATGCTTGCTCAGTATGAGGGATTGCTGAGAATTCCACGACGCAATCTTCTGTGGTTCTGTAATTTCTACACTTAACATTGTATTGTAATAACTCTTTTTGTAAAGTGCCTTGAGATGACATCTGTTGTGAAATGGCGCTATATAAATAAACTGAATTGAATTGAATTGAATTCATTTTTTTCATCATAGCATTTATCAGGTAGCTCAATACAACAGTCTCTAACTATTCTGAATGAATCATTTACATAGACCCAGACAGTTCTGTCATCTTTCCCTCTGTAACTGTCAAATCACAAAAAGGAACAAATGACTTGAGTTGCAACAGAATTGTTGATGGTCCCTAAGCAAACCATCACCGTAAAACTAACTTCACCTCGGTCAGATGTCACAGCAAGGAGGACATTTTCCCGTTTTGAACCTATCCTCGACGCACTAAAACCACGAGTACCCCCTTAGTCAAACGTGTTAATGATTCTCCAGAATTAGAATTAGTACAACTGATTATGAAATTAAAATTATTTGTTAAAATCTCCCTAACTAAGCATTTATTTCTTGAGCATTTTACTTTCACTTCAAAATGTTCAATTCAAACTTAAACATGACTATATATATATATATATATATATATATATATATATATATATATATATATATATATATACTCTATAAGTTGCCATGAACATGAATAAGCAATCTGAAAATAAATACTAAATACACTTTGAAAAGTAAATATACCTAGTATTGTTGGAGCTGTTTTGAATAAATGCCCATTAAGCATGCATTTAAACAAAACACTGAAAAAATAACCATATTAGTTTTACTTTTATTTCCATCCTTCAGCTTATCTTCAATAAGATACCCTGGCTTGATTATCTTCGATGAGCTCTGATAGATCTGGGGGAAGAGAGTTCTCCAGGCTGTTCTCCTGTTGGGAATTTATTAGGCATAACACAACCCAGCCGGGTTTTATTTTACCAGGGCTCATCGAATGTTGTTGAATGCCTGACACCCATCATCTGTGAAATTAATTACTAAATGTTTCCACATACACCCTGTAATTTGCTCACGTGCCACTAGGGGTACGTGTACCCCTGGTTGGGAAACACTGCAATAAAACACAAAATGTAATAATGATAAACCAAATAAATTACTATGGTCAATAGTCTTAAAGGAGACATATTATGACTATTTTTGCACTATTTAAAATAAGTCTTTGAGTTCCAGAAAACATGTTTCTGAAGTTGTTTGTTGGAAATGGTTTCAGACTGAGGATGAAAACCAGAGGAGAGGCTCAGTTGGATCCCAAGAAGATTAAAAAACTCTCTCCAGAACCGAGAGACAAACTGGTCAGAGACTATATCGACAGGAATACCATGAAGATGGAACACCTCTTGGGCTAGAATCTCTCCAAATTCCTTGGATGTGGGCAATTTAACCAAAGGAACCAAATGGGTCATTTTAGAAAAACGGTCAAAGATCATGAGGACTGCAGTGAAATTATTAGAAGAAGGCAGACCTGGGATAAAATCCATTAAGAGGTGAGACCATGGACCATGAGGGATGTGCAGTGGTTGCAGGAACCCAGAAGGCGATCGTCGGGAGGACTTCGCTTGGCAGCACACCCGGCATGAGGAGACAAGGTCCTTGACATCCTGAGACATAGTCCTTCACCAAAAGTGATCCCGAACCACTGATAATGCCTTGTTCATTCCTGGGTGACAGTAAAGATGAGCACAATGGTACAGAGTAAGTACCTCAGGCATTTGGTAGTCCGGGTCGTAGAGGCGATCCTTGGGGCACTCCTCAGGAGCTGGATGTTGTTGGTGGGCTTCTTTAATTCTCTCTTCCAACTTGAGTCGAGAGACTGCTAACCGTACAGACTGGGGCAAGATAAAGTCTGGTTCCTCCTGGACCTGATCCTCATAAATCCTAGAGAGAGCATCAGGCTTGGTGTTCTTCTCTCCAGGGGTCTCATTTATAAAACATTGCGTAGAATCCCTACTAAAAGTGTACGTACGACCAAAACAAAAAGTTTGCGTACGCCAAAGCGATTTCTGATTTATAAAACCATGCCTACGCACAGGTGTAAGCAATTTCCCTTTATAAATCACGGTCTTCTTGGAAGTCTGCGCACGTGAATTTGGCTCATATCCCGCCCTGAACATGCCCAAATCTGGCTATAAAAGGTCAATGCAAAGCAGGACATGAATATTGATGCATATGAAGAAGAGGGGAAATATGGCAACAACAAAATAAAAACAAGAAGAGAAACTTTACGGAGATGTTGATTGAAGTGCTAGTGGGTGAAGTGGAGGCTAGAAGAGACATTTTATTTGGTGGACACAGCAGCGGTGTCACAAATAAAAGGAAGAACTGTGAGTGGCAGCATGTGGCGTCTGCAGTGCAGACTGTCAGCGCAACTGACAGCACGGTACCCGAAATTAAAAATTTAAAAAAAGTGGTCGGACCTCAAAGTTGAGGGGGAAAAAAAACACTTGCCTCCCACCGCCAGAGTGGGTCTGCTACTGGAGAGGGTACGTGTACACCCGAGCTGACACATTGCTACCTTAAATGATACAATAAAAATTTTACATCCTGGCCGATCCTTGCTCCCTGGGTGAAAGCTTCCTGTCGAGGAGGAGGCGGCTGTGGGTCGGGGTTCTCATGCTGGGGAGGGGGTATGCCAGGAGGGAGGGGAATTTCCTTGGACGGGGCCCTTATGGTAATATGGGTGCAGTCAATTGCGCCGATTATGTTTGGCAACCCGGACATTGCTGCAAATTGCATCTTAATTTCGGCCTGCTCCCCCACAGTATATGGAAACATGATGTATCGCCTGCTCATCTTGATGATCCCATTCATGACTGCAGGCATTATTGCGCTCAGGGACGGCAGATGATTCAATTTATTAATTGGCACACAGTCCCGGCCCTTTTATCTGAGTTTAAGGTTTTGAGATAAATTTTATGTATCTATTTTAATATTGAAAAATGTTTTTAGAAGAGCTATAGCTCACTGCTAAGCTACAATATAGATATCATTGCTTGTTTGGATGTTTATAATAACATGAATCCATATTTAATGTTTGGTGTGAGGTGAAATGATATGCGTGAGAGGAGTAATATGCAGTCTGGCTGCAGTTCACCACCTCACCAACTGCGTCGTCGATTCCCTCGTCTCCAAAATTTCCGTACGCACGTGTCAGAGTTGGCATACAGGTGCGCACATTTTCCCGTCAAGTCTGTTTTTTATAAATCACAACTTTTGCTTTGAAAGTGGCGTACGCCAGTTTTAGGCCTCGTTTTTTGCGTACCCAACGTTTATAAATGAGACCCCAGGTCTGTAAGATAAGTAGCAGTTGAAACGACTAAAAAACATAGACCACCAGGCCTGTCAGGGATTTAATCGCTTTGCAGAATGTAGGTAATGCAGATTTTTATGGTAAGTCCCCCACATTCTAATTTCGTTCTGGCACCGATAGACTTCTGGAAAAGAACATGGATGAATAGCTCCCTTAGGGGTCCTCTGGCTTTACAACGCTCCTACTCCTGTGTTGGAGGCGTCAAACTCCACAATGAACTAGTGGGACGGATCTGGGGAGTGGAGAACCGGTGACGAATTAAATAGTAGTTTTAGCTTGGTGAAGGCTTGATCTGCTTGCTTGTTCCAGCTAAAATGGTTCTTGGGTTATGTAAGAGAGTGCAGGGGTGAAGCCACAGCACTATAGTTTCTCATAAATTGGGGGTAGAAGTTTGTGAAGCCAAAAAACCTGTGATGCTGTTTCCAACTCTGAGGGATAGGTCAATCCCTCACTGATGCCACCTTGCAGGGGTCCATGGAGACACGATTAGGGGAGATGATGAAACCATGGAATGAAGTGGTAGACTGGTGAAATTCACACTTCTCTGCCTGGAAAACAGCTGGTGCGTTGGTTAGACCAAACAGCATACCAGGTACTCATAGGGCCCTGTAGGGTGTTAAAAGCCGTTTTCCATGAAGGTAAGGGGGCCTAATTATTAGAAAGGACACAGTCTCATGATGGTTACCTCCGATAATCACTCTGACAGGCGTTGTCTCTAGTGTTATATGGTGAAGGACATGACCAACAATGGCAATCATATCTTGAGCCCTAGAGGTAGGTTGTAACTTGATCCCTAGGCTGTTGGCCAAATCACAATCCATAAACTCCGTGTCAGCTCCAGAATCCACAAAAACTGATATTTTCTTAGATGCCCCACTAACCATCATCTGAAACTCAATTAAACTGACTGGAGAGGACTTAAGGAGTGAATTATGACTCTGTAGGAGCCTCTTCCTACCTACTGAGTCTGGCCTTTTAACGAGCACTGACAGAGCTGATGGTCCTACCCTAAACATCCATCCATCCATCCATCCATCCATTTTCTTAACCGCTTATCCAATTCAGGGTCACGGGGGAGCTGGAGCCTATCCCAGCAATTATCAGGCGTTAGGCAGGGTACACTCTGAACAGGACGCCAGTCTGTTGCAGGGCCAACACAGAGAGACAGACAACCATTCACACTCACATTCATTCCTAGGGACAATTTAGAGTGATCAATTCACCTATCATGCATGTTTTTGGACTGTGGGAGGAAGCCAGAGTACCTGGAGAGAACCCACGCATACACGGGGAGAACATGCAAACTCCATGCAGAAAGACCCTGGGCCGGGATACGAACCCACGACCTTCTTGCTGCAAGGCAACAGCGCTAACCACTGCGCCACCGTGCAGCCCCTACCCTAAACAGTAAAAGCATAAACCTTTCCGGGACCTTCGTTCCCGTTCTTGGGGTGACAATCTAGGCAAGGCAAGGCAATTTTATTTATACAGCACACTTTCAACACAAGGCAGTTCGAGGTGCTTTACATGATTCAGTGATAATGATATGATTACAGAAGTATGATTAGAGAAAACCAGAAGCATATTGGTTTAGGGTTAGGGTTATAAACTAGTAGTAGTATTTTAAAGTCTATTCTTTGAGCTACAGGAAGCCAGTGTAAGGACTTAAGAACTGGGTTGATGTGTTCTACTTTCCTAGTTCTAGTGAGAACACGGGCAGCAGCGTTCTGGATCAGCTGCAGTTGTCTGATTGCTTTTTTAGGTAGACCTGTGAGGACACTGTTGCAGTAAGCAATCCTACTAAAGATAAATGCATGGATCAGTTGTTCAAGGTCCTTCTGTGACATCAGTCCTTTTGTCCTTGAAA
Organism: Apricaphanius iberus; assembly: GCA_028564705.1. Classification (NCBI taxonomy): domain Eukaryota; kingdom Metazoa; phylum Chordata; class Actinopteri; order Cyprinodontiformes; family Aphaniidae; genus Apricaphanius; species Apricaphanius iberus. The sequence continues at coordinate 90,862 of JAPXFQ010002457.1, read as the reverse complement.
TGTTTTACAGGTGATAGAAGGCTGACCTTGTTATTGCCTTCAGGGCCGGCCCGAGGCAAAGGCAGTATAGGCAAATGCTAAGGGCGCCGCTTACCCAGGGGGCACCAGAGACACGTTAAGAACTTTTCCCCTGTTATTGTACTTCACACTATAACAAGTGTATCACAGTCAGGATTTACAGTTTACAATCTACAGCTTTACATGGCATTGACTTTAGCTGTTAAGTACTGCTATAATACGACCAGTGGGGACTTGAAGGGATCACACATACACTTAGCTCAGGGTGCTGAACAAAACATGAGGCGCCACAAAGCAGGATGGGAAACCCCCACCTCCACCAATCAGACTTATTTTACCCACCATTCGTTTTTCGTTTTTATTGTGTCAAAAAAAGTTAATATGTCAAAGTGTCCCAAATTATCTGGTGCCCAGGGAAGGAAGAAAAGAAAAGAAGAGGAGGAAAAACATGACAAAGTTAATGTTACAGTAAAGATGATGTTGATGATATTATTTTGATGTTACAGAAAGATGATGATCAATAATGCCATTATCTATTAGCATACATGGTTAGCTAATCTATAAATAGTAGGGATGCAACGGGACAGGGTAAAGTACAGGACCGTTCGGTACTCCCTGGACGGGACAATCTTTCCTCCTGTACCGCGGGACTTCGGTACTGCCATTGATTTTGTGCTGGTAATTAGTTACTGCCGGCCCGACGTTACCAAACTGCACCGCGCTCCCAGACACAGGTGGAACAACAGCTTGCTGTTCCCCGCTCCAGCAGCTGGTTGGCATAGAGACACAACGTCCTCTCCACAATGGGCGCATCACGGAGCAGTGAGGAGCAAAAAAATGTACACGGGTCGGTTGCGCTTTTTTCGGAAATCAGCCCTGGTGTGAGGTGCTGCTAAAATTTCTCCCTGACTTGAGTGCTTTCTGCCTGGGCAGGCTCCAGCATTCAGGGGCGCCGGGTTGCGCTGTGTCCATCTCCTATTTGCGGTATGCAAATAGGAGATGTGCTGCGCTCCATTCATTGATGCACACACAAATGCCCTTTGAGCAGTGGGCACACGAAGAATATTCGCCACCTGTGTCAGTGTGGTCAGATGCGCTCTTGTTTAAAAAAACGGTAAAATACAGAAAACATTCTGTTACTGTGGCCCTGTGTGTGAACCATAATCCCAGAGAGACGTACAGCATGTTTATGTTGTATTGTCATGGCTTTGACCCGCCCAAACCTGTAACTATGGGTGGATTAACTTAACTGTGACATTCTGCTTTTGTTCCCACTTCCCAAAAAACGTAATATGCGTTTTGGGATTTAAAAAAGCAGTCTCTTTCTGCACAAAACATGTACCGAACTGTACCGAGGACCGTGGCCCAAGTACCGAGGTTGTCATATGATGATGTTGTAGATGACTTTGCCTCAAGAAAATCCAGGAAAGTCACGCTGTAGCAAGTCATGTAAGATTAAGGAGGTGGTGGTGTAGTTCCTGAAGTAATTTAAGGCAGGACCAAAAACACCAATAGAGCTCTTTTAAAGATCATCTTTTCATTTTTTTTATTCAAATCCTTGTTGTATTTTTGTGCCTACTTAAAGATACTAATAAATAAGATATATAAGATAGATAGATAAGAGAAGATAGATAAGATAGATAAGATAATATAGATAGATAGATAAAAGAAGATAGATAAGATAAGATAAATATATAAAATAGCTAAAAGAAGATAGATAAGATAAGATAAGATAGATAGACAATATACTAATGTCTTATTTTGCACAGTGCCATATTTCTATTGTATTTAAATTAATGTCACTTGTTTACACTTTTCATTTCGGGAGTATTTAAATGTAATACTTTATGTAAGCTATCTATATTGTATTTAATATGTTGAGTTCATTTTTTTTCTTTATTTCTTTAATTATTATTATTATAATTAGTATTTTGAATGTGCAATTGTTTTATTTAAATAAAAGAATGTCTAAAACACAGCTATAAAGTGTCTTGTGAGTATATGTACACTAGCAGTGCAAGTACTGTACTGCAATCCAAGGGGGCGCCACTTAAAATCTTGCCTATGGCACCAAATTGTTTAGGGCCGGTCCTGATTGCCTTTATGTGAACCTGGAGGTTCAGGTCTGTGTCCATTATTACACCTGGATTACGGGCCTGATGAGTCGTTTTTAGTTGTATTATCTGAAGCTGTGTGCTGAATCTGGATCGTTCCTCCTTAGGTCCAACAATAATTACTTCTGTTTTGTTTCTGTTTAGCTGGAGAAAGTTATGGGACATCCAGTCATTGATTTGTTCAATGCATTCATTTAAGGTCTGGATAGAATCAGAGTCACCTGGTGACAATGTAATTTATAGCTGTGTGTCGTCTGCATAGTTATGGTAATTTATCTGATTGGCTGCTATAATCTTGGTTAGTGGGAGCATATTAATATTGAATAGGAGGGGACCCAGGATGTAGCCCTGGGGGACCCCACATGTGATTTCTGTTTGTTCTGATGAGAAATTTCCAATGGACAAAAAGAACTGCCTATTTTTGAGGTAAGACTTAAACCACTGAACCAGTGAGTCCGATCCAGCTCTCCAATCATTCCTGTAATATTTTGTGATCAACAGTGTGATACACTGCACTGAGATCCAACAGAACCAGAACTGTGGTTCTGCCACTGTCTGTATTTATGTGGATGTCATTGAAAACTTTGATGAGGGCAGTCTCAGTGCTGTGATGGGCACGGAAACTATAACTGCTGTTTTGAGGGCCTGGGGGAAGACACCCGACTGGAGGGATGAGTTAACTATTTGCATCAGGAAGAAGATTCTTTAAAAAAGGTGTGGGTAAGATATCGAGGCAACAAAAGGAGGAGTTTAGCTGTTTAATACTTTCATCACGAGCTGATTGATTTAGTTTCTTGAAGTTTGACATTTTACCTGCATTATTTTTACATGGGAATGAAAATGGTGGTGGGTTGGGTGCTGCTTTACAGATTTATCTTCTAATTTCTAGAATCTTTTCATCTTTTTATCTAGACTGACCAATCTGCATGGGTTCAGTAGTGTCAGCAGTGGTTGGCTCCGGTCAAGGAGAAGGCAAGGAGGGGCCAGAGAAGGAACTGATCCCAGGTTCGGGACATCGTACCTGGTAGGAGCCTGCGATCATGGAACCTCAGATTGATGCAGGTGGCAAGCGGGTGGCTAGCTCATTTTTTATTTCCTCATTGAGGCCCTGGTAAAAAGCATCACACAAAGCCTCCTCATTCCAGTTACTTTCAGCAGAGAGGGAATTAAAATCAATTATATATTCAGTCACCCTCCTCCTGCCCTGCTTTAAGGTCAGTAAGCCTCTGGGAGACTCCCGCTTAGGTTAAATAGGGTTAAAAACCCTGATCAGCTCCAGAGAGAAGTTTCTGTAACTGTAACAAATAGCAGCAACCCTCTGCCATTCAGTCGTTCCCCAAAGCTTGGCTTTACCCAACAAAATGGAGATAACATAAGCCACCTTTGAGCGTTGAGTGGGGAATGAGGAGGGTTGTAATTCAAAGTATATCTCAAATTGAGTTAAGAATGCCCGACATTGACTTAGTTCCCCACTAAATACCTCAGGAGGAGTAAGGTGCGGCTCATGGATTGGTGAAATATAATGCTGCTTAGAAGGAGAGGGTGAGGTTAATGGTTACTTGCGGAGTACCACAGGGTTCGGTGCTTGGTATGATTATTTTTACTATATATATTCCTATTGGTAAAATCATTAGGCAGCATGGGATAAATTTCCATAGTTATGCAGATGATGCACAGCTATGTCTATCCATAAATCCTGATGAATCCAATCAGTTAGGTAGACTACAGGTATGTCTGGAAGATATAAAAACTTGGATGACTTTAAACTTCTTGCTTCTGAATTCTGATAAAAAAATAAGTTATCGTCTTTGGACCAGAAGCTCTGAAAAAGAAACTCCTTAGTCAACCCTTTCACCTGGACGGCATTAAATTAGCCTCCAGTAATAAAGCAAACAACCTCTGTGTTATTTTTGACCAAGATACGTCATTTAGATCTCACATTAAAGACGTCTCTAGGATTTCCTTTTTTCACCTTAGGGATATTGCAAAAATTAGAACCATCCTGTCCAGGAGTGATGCTGAATAACTAGTCCATGCCTTTGTTACTTCAAGACTCGATTACTGTAACGCTTTATCATCAGATAGTCCACAGAATACAATTAAAACTCTTCAGTTAGTCCAAAATGCTGCTGCTAAGGTTCTAATGAATAAAAGAAGAAGATATCACATTAGATTCTCTTTACTGGCTCCCAGTAAAATCTAGAATAGAATTCAAAATCCTCCTTCTGATATATAAAGCTCTAAATAATCAAACTCCATCATACATAAGAGACCCACTTGTTTCATATGTTCCTAACAGAGCCCTTCGCTCTCAGACTGCAGGTTTACTGGTAGTTCCTAGGATTTCCAAAAGTACAATGGGTGGCAGATCTTTCAGTTACCAGGCTCCCCTCCTATGGAACCAGCTCCCAGGGTTGGTTTGTGAAGCAGACAATTTGTCTGTCTTTAAAAATAGGCTTAAAACCTTCCTCTTTGACAAAGCTTACAGTTAGAGTCAGGTTAACAGGTAGTTAGAGACAGGTTAGACAGGTAGCTAGGAAGAGACAGGTTAATGTTAGTAGCCAGGTAGAGTGTCAAAAGCTAGGAAGAGACAGGTTAATGTTAGTAGTCAGGTAGAGATAGATTAATGTAAGCCAGGTAGAGAGTGTTAATAGCTAGGTCTCCTAGTAGCTAGGAGACATATTAATATTAGTAGCTATGGTCTTTTAGGCTAGGCTGTTGGAGGACATTATTAGAGTCAGTTCATTATTAGAGTCATTTCAGCTCTCCACTGGTACGATTCGACTCAGCTCGGATCGACTCTGCCGCAGTACCTTTTACTCTCCACCAGCAGAAGTTTGGCTGAGCCGCTCCGAGCCGATACTATTTTTCGTACCACCTCAGCTGTGGTTCCATCCGTACTGAACTGGTACTGAAAAGTGATGTCAGAGGGCTGTCGGTCACTGATTGGATGGAGGGCGGAGTCACTGGAGAGTAACTTGACAGCATCTTTTAACAATAAACCGACCTCCATTTTGAAACCTCGCCAGTGGATGTGTTTAGTGTTTGCTGAAGAACAATGACAACGTTAAAAACCAGTGCTGTGATCCAAACGGAGTTTCAACATTTCTGAGTTTGTTCACTGAAAAGAAGATTCAGTGTGAGCTGGATGGAGCTGCTTGCTGTGAGAGGGTTATCAAGGATGAGCTGATCGTGGTTCATAGCCGATGGCTCTCACCTGCACGCCGAAGCAGAGAAATGGAGACCGCCGAAGTCCTGAACTCCCTGTCTCGTACTCTCGGTAAGAAGCAAATTTCATGCCAGTTGTATATTTTATTCACAATATTAACCTATTCAGCTGCATATTATCTTCAGTATGACAGTTCTTTTTATTATCAGTTATCCAAATTAGTTCTGATGCTGTGTTTTATTTTTGGAAATATGAATGACCTACTTACGTTTTCTGAAGCACATTGAGATATTTGTTTCTATTCCTTAATTTTAACTCTTACTGTATGTTTTAAATGCACTGTAAGCATGCACTTATCTCGTAGCATGTATATGGCAATGGACACAGAGGCGAAAAGCTGTTTCGCTCCAGCGCTGGACGTAGTTTGCTGCATATTGTAGAATTAAATTTTATCAAAAAGATAATTCAGTGCATGTTCAAAGCAGAGACAAGGAGCCAATTCCCAGTTCTCAGTTTTATTTAAAACAGATTAACAAATTGCAGTTTACAGAGAAACATGCCCATTTTCTCTGGGCCAGATAAAGACATCTGACCACGAATGGTTTTCATGTCATAACTTTTATACACATCCAAAAGTTCCCAGCATCTGGGCGTCTCTTCTCCCTCGGAATCTGCTCCAATCAGAACGTTTTTAAAAAGTGTCTTGACAACCACTGGTCCGTCCAGAATTATGCATTCCTCCTCCTGGATCCAAGTCAAAAGTTCATTCTGAGTTTTATGGTTTTATGGTCCCGGTTCCTCCCTACTTTCTAATCTACAGACATCCTGGTTTTGCAGCCTGCAATAAAACTCTTTGTCTCAGAGGTCCTCAAAGGTCACACATACTCCCAACAATATCCAAGGCTCTGATGTTCCTCAAAAGGTGCCCAATTAAAATACTGGTCAAGGATGTGTTTCACAACCATGCATAATATAAAACAGACTTTTACCTTCAAAATGCTTACTAATGATATAAAATAGCCCCGAAAACGTAAAATACAACAAATCCCTCTTTCAATCTATTTTCAAATAGATTGATAACTCCTCTGTACTCTCCTTCAGGGTTAGTGTTTAAAACTTAAGATCTAAAAGCATTTGAGAATGCAAAAAAAATGTCAAATCCAAGAAATTTTATCAGTTTAAAACATGAAGTCTTTCATATGATGCCACAACAAGACTTCCAGATTAAAATTCAAAACTCAACCTGTTAAAATACCTTTTTAACCTTAACTCCCATTACTCAAAAAATGTCAATCTGTTAATTATCAATTCACCCTCTTTTGGCATTATACAAAAAAATATTTTAACAATTCCCAAAAACTACTAAATTCAAAACCCAAAAATGTAATAGTAGGTATAAGAATGTCTTAAATGTGAAGAGATAATTAAATCTGACTTGATACATGTTAATACTGTGGAAGAAGCTTAGAAAACCCATGAACATAGACATTATTACTATGTTATTTTCTGAAATAAATCAAACTTAAAGTGGGAAGAACCCTGTGAAACAGAAAAAATAGTTAGAAGTAACATTTTTGTTCTTTTAAAAGTTCATATCTTCTCTTCCGCACCGCTGGCATTCCGTCCAAGGCTGCTGGGAGCTGCATTCAGTAAATGTCTATAAAGGAACTGCCTTTTCCAAATGAAATCATAATCAGATGATTACAATAATAATCCCTCTTTAATGGTAAATTACTCCCGTAATTGACCATTTCCCAAACACAGCCAATTCATTCAGGTGCAGGAAGATGCGATCTGATGCCATTAACAAAACCTGGTATGGAATCAAATGATTAATTTAACATTTTCGCATTGTTTCTGAATTCTTCCTTACAGCTTAAAAAACCCCATCATATAGCCAGAAATATATCCCATAAAGTACGCAAAAACTAACCTAGTTAGCTTGAGTTTTTCCCACTTTAGCTGTCAGGCCCTGTAAATTTTCCAAGTATAAATTAACAAAACTTAACCTATAAATTTAAAGTATCCAATTATCTTCAAATTCACCAAACCTGGGCACGGGAACAGAACCATGTTTTCCCATCCAGCACTTGAGACAGGCCTGGTCCTAATGGGGCAGCAGCTTTGTGCCTCTCCCCATTTCCTCAGGTGCTTGCTGTGGATAAAGCCAAGAACGTTTGTTAATCTCAGCAAATTGTCTCCTGCATTATTGTCGAAAGGCAGTTATGACAAGACATTCCACAGATAAGCAGACCAGACGTTCCATCCAGCCTCAACACAAAGCACCGAGCTTCCTTGCAGCCATTGGAGTGCGTCAACAGTGGACAAACAGCCATACATGTCCCATGCCCTAATTTGGCAAATCAATATAATCTTATTTCATCAAAAGTATAGAAAAACGCAGGTTAACCTCTATCAGTCAGTCTTACCCACTCTGCAAATTCTTTCATCACCCCCATAACTTCCTTCCTGGGCAATACATTTCAGTCTCAACAGTCTCCCAACTCCTTGAGGTGAGTAAAATATCTGGAAATTAATCAGTAAGATCAGTAGGCTCTATGTTGATGTCCTACAAAATGGTGTCTGAGAGTAAACATAACAATTCATAACATAATTTCTATTCCTCAGATATAAACTGCATTGATACCATTCACTAATTCTTTTCTTCAAAGTTTAGTGGTCTGTTCACAAAGTAAATAGATAAATAAAAAAAAAATTAAAAAAAATAAAAAAGGCTGGATTTTTCTGTTAGATATTGCTAAAGCACCACTAAAACATTGCAATAACAAAAATAAAGGCAATAACCATCTGCAAAGGTTCTATCCCCTTTTTTTCTGTCCCTCTTGTAAACAGTCTCTATGGAAAAGTGGCTCTCCTGGTTTCGCTTCACTGAGGTTGAGACGAATAGCTCATATTGAACTAAACCCCTTTGAAATTCAGACTTCACACCACTTTTCCCAGACTCTGTCCCTTTTATCAATTAATAATTTCTGCTAATATAAGTATGCTACTTACAGTGAGATAAAGATGTCCAACTAGGTTCCCCTCCAATTATAACTGTTGTTGGTGTTGTCAAGGTTACCTGTGAAGCTCCTCCCATCTGAGCAATTACCAATATCGATCCAGTCTCCAAACTCCCCATCACTTAAGTGTACTGGATCTCTATCAAGCTGGCTCAGACAGAAAAAAAATATCAAAATTAAAAAACATCAAATGTTCAAAACAAAATCAGAGAATAGTACTAACTGATAAACACAACATAGTTTACAAAAATAGTCTTCAGTTTGCTATACTTCAAATTCTATTCATATTTCTAAAGAAAAATCCAAGATTTAAATCACTGACAAAACAGCTTCCCTTTACATATTTCTGTGGGACTTTAAGACCGTAGTGCACAACAGGCACGTCTCATTCCCTGATCAAATTGATGTGAAAGTAACCAGGTGGTTGCTTATTGTTAGAAATTGCCAAACCTAAAGTACTTGTTTTTTTTCTAAAAGTCTAATCTAAATTCAAAGTAACTTTTGCTTATATGATTCCTCTTTAAACAAACCCAAAAAGCCAACTGGGCAAGATATTCTGGTTGTAAATAACGAAACAGTTCATACTTCAAGAACATTTGTCAGATTCTGTGAAGTGAATCAAACATAGTCAAACTGATTTTTGCAACAAAAACTCCTCTTAAATTTTTGTAGGATACATAGTAGTCTACTTCCCCTTAGCAGTAAAACAAAAAAACAAAAAAATTCAATAAAGGAGGTTCAAGAGATAAGATTTCTCTAAACAAAAACTAGTAGCATTAAAATAAAAAAACAAAAACCAGCATTTTTACAGTATCCCAATTATCTCCTTCTATGTCTCAAAGTACAAACAGACATTTAATTGAAGCTTCTAAACAAATGTCAAAGAAATTACCACTGAATCATGTTTTCTTTAATCCAGCTTCTCAAATTAACATTTTCCAAAGTTCTCATTAATAAGCAGACCGCAGTTCAGAAATCTGGGTCAGAATCCAAGTCGAAAAAATATATAAAGGTTGAGAGAGAAAGAGAAAAAAATTAAAAATAAGAAAAAAATAAAGAAAATAAAATCAAAACAATCTAAATAAATTGTCAGTTACAGAGTCTCCACTAATCAAATGGTATATTATGCCATTATTCTATGATCAGAACTGTTCTAAAATGTTTTAGGACATGTAAATTTACTCTCAGCATCAAGTAGACTAGCTAACAATTAATGAATAACATCTAAAAGATTAATAATAATTTTAAACTAAAACCAATTCTTATTTGTCAAAACAAAATGTGCATTCAAATATATGGTAAAAAATTATTTCAATGTAGCTGGTCCAATCACATTTTGCTTCTACACGATCAGAATAAAAAAATTAGAATTTACTTCTTACTTCTAAATTAAACCATCATTTCGATCACCGCCGATATTCATTACTTGTTCTTAAACAAATCTACCAAAGAATTTAGTTGTTACTTTCAATCCTTAGACCAATTCCAAATTTATCCCCAGCCTGTTTAAAAACAAACTGATGCCTTAAAGATGACTCTGTGTTTTAATGTTTTCTTTTTTTTTCAAACTCAAACATTAAAATCCCACTAGTTTAGAAAATATCACTATGATAAGTATTGTTTTGCATGGTAAAACATTCAATTTGTAACGGAATTGAAATATACTGGGTTACTCCTTGAACCCCAGTTGAAATTTGATAAATCCAATAAGCATTTAGTGTCCACAAAATCCTTAAGAATGTTCAATTGTGTAATTAATTTAACACCAGTCTCCTTTAGGTCATACATTCAGAGACTAAGCTATATTTCTAAAGTCTATAGAGCCATCAGAAATAAGCCAAACATAATTTTAGCATAAATTATACTTATTTAAATCACAGACTCATTCTCTGTACCATTCAACACGGTGCTTATTAAAATAATTTAAGCCAGTTTGTTGCTTTCCAATTAACACCGTTTGCTTTTCGTTCTATTCTTATAATTACTGCTTATAGCTTTATCTTTATTTAGGCCAACTTAATCAAATCCCGCTTAGATCAATCAAAAAGCAACAAATCCACCTAAGTAAAGATTCAAAAAATGCAACTTTTATTTTGACTATAAACTCCCCTCTTTTTAATTTTAAAGATGAAATCAAAAATTAAAACTTCACCAAGTCAGAATCGACTCATGAGTAACTGTTCTTAGTCATTTGCGTTTAATTGTAACATGCATCATTATCCCAATAAATGTACATGCTCTCCTCATGTGATAAATTGAGCCTTCTCTGGCAAAACCAGTTAACTAAAGTCAGCATGTACTTCTTAATCTTTAATCTCCGCATTGTAACAGTTCAGTTAAATGTGAAACACCTTAAGTTGCCCTTCGTAGAAAATGTGCTAAAACATTGCCGAAGGGAGTCCAAATGAGTAGCAAACAAAATTTATCTGAGCAGTTATTTTGAAGCCGTTTTCTAACAAACGTCCAGTCATGTCATAAAATATTACATCCTAATTAACCAGAAAAATTTAACCAAATCTTAACAAGGCAATCGTCTGCACGAGTCTGTAATCACTTTCTATCCAAAATCAACTTTTAGCTTTCAACACACAGAACATGCAGTTATGTTTAACCACAAAACACATTGACACACAAAAGCAAAAACGCTAGCATACCACAGCAGCCTACAGCAACGTGCTACCGGTAACTCTCTTTGTCCAACGAAACCTAAAACAGTACAAAACGTACGGCGAAAACACTCAAGAAAATCGCAACACACACTTTAGAAAATTACATACCACCATCCCAGGTCTTAATCCGCACAATTTATACCACTTTACCAAACTTTAATTCGGCACGAACAAAACAATCTCCTGTTCTTCCAACACGGACTGAAACACATATTTCCAAACAGCCGTCCCGCACAGAAAACACCGAATCTACAACGTCCGTTACAGCCCAAAACCATTAACAAAAAACACAACATTATAAGCGGTGACTTTTAGACCTTCCAAAATCATTTTATCGCGGAGGTTTACACCAATTATTAAATAATTTTATCGCGGAGGTTTACACCAATCTGTCACAACTTTCGTAGTCTGTTTTGAGAAATTTCCCGGCGCCGGCCTCCAGAAAACCACTCAAAAGACTCGAACAGATGGCAGAAAACCGCCTATTACCACTAATTTATTTATCAAAACATTTAGTCAAAGCCGTTGTATGTTAGCCGTGCTATTAAGCAGAAAATCACGCAGAATTCGCTCCGCTATCTCACCACCTAGCTTGGGCGTCCGCTCTGATGGCCTGTTGTAAATGTTCACAACTAATTCTTATAGATTTTTTCATTTCAGTTATCCATCATATTTAGTTATATATTTATTTATCTATTTTAATGATTTTATTATACCCGAGTTCATTATTTATACTATAACATTTTAACACAAACGCAACATCTCCAGCACGTCTCGCAAAGCGCCTGCGTAAAAAAACATCTCACACACACACATACGCACACACATACACAGGCGCATGCGCATCACACACCAGCTCGTCACCTCAAAACATCAAATACAGTAGTTTTACAATATTATTAAAAACTAACCTCAATCGGACACACCAAAAGTCGGACCATTTCACAACCCAATTCACGTGGCTCAATCGTGCGTTTGGGGATACGCCGGCTTCAACAAGGTAATCCGTACATATTAACAGAGGGCTCCCCGGCTCTACCGCAATCTTTTCCGTTTGCCAGCCTTGAAGAATCTACGACAGCGTCCTGTCGAAGTTGAGATGCCAATTCTCAAGCCCCGATCCGCACTTTGGTCGGCCCCGATTTTGAGTCGTTGAAGGGACCGCTCCATCCGGTCCATCTGCTCCATTGTCCTGCAGAGTAACAAACACCATCTCCCAGCAGGCACCGGTGTTTCTCTGCGGAGCGCAAAGAAGGTCGCAATCATGCGCAGAACAGAGAGACAGACAAAAACAGCAGCTTCAACTACGGGGCCCGCAACAGTTAATCTGCCCAAAACAAAAAAAACATATTTAACTTGCATGACAACATTTACCCAATGTTAGATTAACCAATCAACAGAATTAAAAACTACGCAACTCTGCGCAAATTGTCAATAGAGCAAATACATGTCCATTAATTAACTTAAAAAATAACTGGATCTTGGTCCAAACTCTGCACACGTTCGAGGTCACCATTTGTAGAATTAAATTTTTTTAAAAAGATAATTCAGTGCATGTTCAAAGCAGAGACAAGGAGCCAATTCCCAGTTCTCAGTTTTATTTAAAACAGATTAACAAATTGCAGTTTACAGAGAAACATGCCCATTTTCTCTGGGCCAGATAAAGACATCTGACCACGAATGGTTTTCATGTCATAACTTTTATACACATCCAAAAGTTCCCAGCATCTGGGCGTCTCTTCTCCCTCGGAATCTGCTCCAATCAGAACGTTTTTAAAAAGTGTCTTGACAACCACTGGTCCGTCCGGAATTATGCATTCCTCCTCCTGGATCCAAGTCAAAAGTTCATTCTGAGTTTTATGGTTTTATGGTCCTGGTTCCTCCCTACTTTCTAATCTACAGACATCCTGGTTTTGCAGCCTGCAATAAAACTCTTTGTCTCAGAGGTCCTCAAAGGTCACACATACTCCCAACAATATCCAAGGCTCTGATGTTCATCAAAAGGTGCCCAATTAAAATACTGGTCAAGGATGTGTTTCACAACCATGCATAATATAAAACAGACTTTTACCTTCTGAATGCTTACTAAAGATATAAAATAGCCCCGAAAACATAAAATACAACAATATGTAGATTAATTTGTTTCGACATACTGAAGTTCTGCAGCCACTGAGCTTTGCTGAAACCCAGAATAATGTCTCATCACTGCAAGACCCAGTTAAACAACAAAACCGACGGTCGGCTGCGACAACTTCCCAGAGCAGTCATCTGAAACACGCACACACACAATACTTATTAATAAAGTCAACTTGTTAACATAATTTTTTAAGCTGGGCTTTAGTGGATAAATAAATACCAAGCGCGTATTTATAGCCCACCACACCGGGCTAGTATTTGCATCCGCTTACCCACACAATCTGCTGGGGTCATGTCGTGCCATATTCCTGCAGAGCTTCTCACACTTGTTTGTACTACTTCACCATGTTTTTCCTTGCAGTGTGGAGCTTTTCCGGGATCTTTATTCTCCGACAAGAGAGGTTTTCTCTTCGACGTGGAACTACAGAAATCCACAAACTGAGCAAAAAGCTCAGGATCCTTAGTGATGTCATCTGAAGGCACTTTTCAAGAAGAGTTATTACAATACAATGTTTAATTTAGGATTGTTCTCCTTTTTCTCCAAGCCTTTGTTTACTTCCCGCTACGTGCTCTGGGGCCGCCCACCATATGACGCACCCGCTCAATTCAGACGCTCTGGTTTGTTGCAACTGTGAAGTGACACTTTACTCGGCAAAAGGTACTAGTGGAGAGACGCCTTTTCTCTCCTACTTCTCCCCAAGTGCATGATGTGATGTCAATTCAAGCACTAACCTGTTTTATCTTAGTCTCTTCCTACAGTAGGTGCTCCTTACCCGCCCTGCTTGACGACCCTGACTAAGATGGCATTCCAGTGGAGGAACGTTCTCCATGTCCTGTTACCAGCTTCTGCATCAGTTCTGTTGCTTTTTCTGTGCCTCTGCTGCCTTCTCCAAAATTCAGAGAGTCACGGCAGATGACTGCCTATGCTGAGCCTGGTTGTGCTGGAGGTTTCTTCCTGTTAAAAGGCAGTTTTACCTTTCCACTGTCGCTTCATGCTTGCTCAGTGTGAGGGATTGCTGAGAATTCCTGACACAAGCTTATGTGGTTCTCTTATTCATAAATTAAACATTGTATTGTAATAACTCTTCTTGTAAAGTGTCTTGAGATTACCTCTGATGTGAAATGGCACTATATAAATAAACTGACTTGAATTGAGGCAGTTGCCAACCGAGTGGGCGGAGCTGACACAGTAGTAGTGTGGGTGATGGGTCAATTTTGGCCAGATTTTTCTGTAATGAGCTACAAGGAAGACCCAGAATGTCAGCCACAACACAGAAGTGAGAAAAACCTAGGAGGAGATTTCATCTAACAACAAAGTGGAAAAGTGCAAATAAAGTTCTGAAGACTTTGTCTCAGGTTCTTGTACTGCAGAGAGGACAACGGTTAGCGATTCCGGGGGAAGAATTGTGGATAGTGATCTGTTGTTCTCACTAACCTGCAGCGGGGATGCAGGCGGGTGATGTCAGAGGGATAGAGGCTGCAGCAGCGCTTTGTAAACACAGACATGTGACAGGGTGCAGGCTCCGCTTGCTCCTCTTCCTGAGAATTGATATTTGAAAATCTTTAATAAATCACCTTTGTTTCTTGGGCTAATCCGAAATCCAGAGCCGGGGGGACAGACACAGATCATGCTCGGGCAGGCGGTGATTGGTTAATCAGGATGAGGCAGATCTCGGTGGTCGGGATCCGTAGCTGGGTTTGGCATTAGGAGGTCAGAAGGCAATCATGATTTGTCAGGGGGTTGGCAAAGGAAAAAACTCTAAGAAGGTGAAACAGGTCAGCGTTGGAGACAGCTATCAGAATCAAAAGGCTAGATAGCATTCGGAAATCTGGCAAGGAAGCAGAGGCAAGAAGACCTTTAAATAGTGAGAGAGACCGGTGGAGCAGAGAGAGGAATCAGGCATGGCACAAGTGAATTAGATCAGGGTGATAAAGACGTGGCATGAGGAATATTACAGCGTGTTAAACTTTATCCAAGAGGAGACAAGAGGAATTACATTTTCTTTTAATTTTAATACAACTAAACAAATGCTGGTTTACAGAATTTCTTAACACTAGAACTACCAGAGACTGGTCATTTGACTGGATCCCCACCACTCTGGGCGCTTTCACATGGTACGGGAGTCCGTACTCGGGTACGGTATTTGGTCAAAATCCACTTATTTCGTACCATGTGAACACAGACTGTACCGTGCCAGGATACGGCCAGAGAGACCTGCCTTGGAGGTAGTATCCGAGTCCAGGTACGGGCGGCCACGTATCATGTGAACACAACCCGTACTCTGGCCGCATCAAGACAATAGACACGCTCTACACGGAGGTGACGACACCTCTTACAAGAAGTTACGGAATCGCTACGCGACCATAAAGAGACCAAAACAAGCTGTTCAAGCATCTCACAGCAACAAAGTTTGACGATGACTTCAGCAAAAGGATCCATCTGGACTCATGAAGAGGTGGCAGTGTTACTGGACACGTGGGCGGAGGACAACGTTCAGAAACAATTAAACAGCACTCACAGAAATGCGGAGGTTTTCTCCAAAATCAGCCGCCAGTTAAATGAGCGTGGGTTCCACCGCAACTCAGAACAGTGTCGCGACAAAGTGAAGAAAGTGAGGCTGCAGTACCTCAAAGTTCGTGACAGGCTGGGAAGGTCGGGAAGCTCTGCGGACGAAAGGGAGAAGTACCCATGGTACGACATTGTCGACAGGACAATCGGCATGAAGCCATCCACACAGCCGGTTGTTTTGGAGTCCGACTCCTCCACGTCGACGTCCTCCTCGGCTACAGAGTTGGAAGGCAACCCGGTGGACAACGTACCTCCAAGTGGTGTGGAAAACGTGCCTCCAAATGGTAAGTCAATGATAAAATGCTAGATTATATTTACACATTAAAAGGTAGACCCCTGTGGTGAGTAGTCTTTTTCGCTGTGATAAGTTTTAAATGAACTTTCACAGACGAAGCGAGACCTGTTGATCTATTACGGTGGCAAATGAATGTAGGCCTGAGTACCCGCTTCTATCATATAAACTCAACAGAAAAAGTTTGTTACACAATTTACAATGCTTACACGTCTCTGTGGTGCTTTAACTGAGGGATTATTCAACTTTGTTTGAATAACCAAATGCTGGTTTTCCCCTATTACAGTAAGTCGTATGTGGCTTAGCTATACACCCCATGTCTAGCAGGATGAAATATATATAAATAAAAATTGTGTCATGTTGCTTGTTCCTCTATTAATTTCAGTTTGCTATTTTTCTTTCAGACAGTGTGGCAGAGGTGAGCTACATGTCCGCAGCAAGCAGCAGAACCCCTAGCCGCAAAACGAAAAGTAGGACAGACCTCACAGAGCTTATGTGCTCCTTCATTGAGACACAACAGCAGCAGTACAGACACTTTCTGGAACTGGAGGAGCAGAGGGAACAGCGTGACAGGGAGCACATGGAGAGCATGCTGCAGGAGCGGAGACGGGACCAGCAGGAGCACTTCAGGCTCCTAGAGAAGATGATGGACAAAATGTACAGCACTCCAGATGTTGCATCCCCTCCTCCGCACCATTCATACATGGGATCCCCTCCTCCGCACCATTCATACATGGGATCCCCTCCTCCCCACCTGCGATCCTCTACTCCACACCCATCATACCTGCAATCCCCTCCTCTGCACCCATCATACCCAAGATCACCATCTCCAGCGCCAGATATCCACCCAAGCACCTCTGCAAATGGCCATTACTACAATCTGTAGTCCTGCCATAGTTTTGCAATCCATTGTATAGACTTTTTCCCTCATTTGTCTTTCAAGTCATTTGAGAAACTGACAATTTTTTACTTTTTTGTGTGAAGCCTAGTTTTGAAATTATTTACGCTTGTGTGTGCATGTTGTTTTAACTTATTTACATTAAAGTATTTCTTAAGTCACAACAGTTTTTTCATTGGTCGATGTTACACTATTTACTGTAACAGAATTTTTTAGAGTAAAATCATAATGGGCATGAGTGATTGAAGTCGAAAGACGATGAATTCTGCCAGAAAATACTCATTACAAACAGCAGCTTATTTTCATTGTAAAAAAGCAAACAAATAGTAACTACTCACTCTTAACTTTAGACCAACGGCTTGTAATAACAAATGTAAGTTCAATGTTACTCTAGGAGGTGTGCCAACATCAATGAGGGATAGCAGGCTTCAGGGGCTAAATTTACACACCGTTGGCATTTACTTTTTACTTTGGCGTGTGAAGCCCAATTTTCCCTTTTTCTTAACTCATTTTTTTTTATTCATTTGCTCAATGAAACAGAATTATTGAGAGTGGAAAAAGTCTAATTTACACACTGCGAGTTAGCAAGGAAGGCTCGGGTAAAAGGTGTGAACAATTTCTGTCCCAACTCATGTTAACAATTGGCATTAACCTTTTACTTTTAATGAAGCCTAATTTTCCCTTTTAAATTTGTTTTTACCGAATTACTAACATGAACATTTTCAGGAATCACAACATTCCACATCAGACTTAAAGTGAAACATTTAAAATTGTACATACCGCTTGTTAACCAGGAAGGCATGGGTAGAAAGGGAAACATTAAAGGGTTTATTCACAAAAGGGTTTCACACATTTACACAGTCAAAAGACTCACTCACAAAACATTAAGGCAATGCAAAAAAGGCACACAGGGCATCTCTGGTGGCAGTAGCAACTGTAGGTTCATTCCCAAAGGTCCAATCAGTGTTGATAGCACCACCACCATTATCATCATCATACTCCTCTTTGTTGACCTCACAGAAGTTGTGCAAAACGCAGCAGGCGGTGACTGTGATGTTGATGTTGTCCACACTACCATCATAGCGCTTCAATAAGCACCTCCATCTTCCTTTGAGGCGCCCAAAAGCCCTTTCCACAGTCATGCGTGCTCGACTGAGCCGATGGTTAAAGTTCTTTTGTTGGAGTGTTGCATAGGCTTCTGCATATGGTTTCATCAACCATGAAAGAAGTGGGTAAGCACCATCCCCCAACATCACCACAGGCACATCCACGCCCATTATGTGCTCTACAATGTTGGGAAACAGCGTGCCAGTCTGGCCCCTGCTGAACACAGTGGAGTTGCCAAACACTCGTGCATCATGGACCCTACCTGGCCAGCCCACATTTATGTCCCAGAATCTGAGACGGTGGTCCACCACAACTTGTAGTATGACAGAATAGAAACCTTTACGGTTATAATAATCTGCTGGGAAGTCAGATGGAGCTAAAATGCCAATGTGGGTGCCATCAATTGCACCCCCACACTGGGGGAAACAATACAGATCACGGTACCCTTGAATTATTACTTTAAACTCTTCTTCTGATGGGATTCTAATAAACTGCTGTAACATAACTTGTACTATCACTTTGGTCACCTGCTTTACAACGTTACAGACTGTTGAAATCCCAACACCAAATAAATGTGAAATAGTCCTGTACTCAACATTTGTTGCCAATCTCCATAAGCAGATCCCCACACGGTGTTCGACAGTTAACGGGGCTCTTACTACAAAATCAAAATGTAGATGTGGGCGAAGTATATGGCAGACGTTCATGAATGTAGTCCTTTTCATCCGGAAATTTGCGCGCCATTCCGCATCTCCCCACGTCACAAGGATATGTTGCCACCAAACACCAGACCTCTCGTGAACCCAGACAATGAAGGACAATGGAAAGAAATAAATAACACCAATTATTAACTGAACACGTCAATTAAACACTACGAAAGCGGTTACCGAATAACCTCTTATAAACAAATGATTATCACTGATTACAAAAAGCGATTGGTTCACGACACCCACCCTGTAAATGGCTTCAGGTAGCAGTTCCACAAAGAAATAGGAAAGCTGTCCACTGTTGCTCTTGCATTGCGCGAAATCGCCGCATCCTTGCTGTACGGGCTCGAATCCGTGACCAGGTAACTTCCTGGATGAGCAAAGCATTGGCTTTTCTATCTTGATTTAAATGGGTCATCATGTTGAAAAACAACGCTCTTCTTTCCGACATTGTTTCCAGCGAGTTCTTCCAATGTGTTGACATTCTAGACCGTCGCTCATTTTATGACGTCAATACTTCTCACGTCCTTGTTTGCTGGCTAGCTACAGACTGAGTTATAATGCCACCTACTGTTTTGGTGTAGTCCTTACACTGGATTGCAATACGGGTCAAAGACGTGCCATGTGAACAGAAAAAATTAGCATTTTCTCTGGCCGTTTTCTGTTACGGCCACACATGTGAAAACGGCCTCTACCACAGAGCAGTCATTTGACAGAGCTGTTGTTATCTAGGACTGTTAAACACTTGTGAATAGGTGCCTTTGTTCTTCAAATGTGGCAATTAGGGGAGATTGGGGACAGTTGCAACACATTTTGCATTTGGCTCCATTACTCAAAAACCTTGTGGATGAGACAAACTGGATTTTTATACAATATACTTTCATCCCTCTATAATAGTTAAAACTATTTAACGATGACTACAGGGAACATATTATTCTAAATTTCCATTAAAATGAAAGCTCTCATTGGAGTTGCAACACTGTTTGAGGATGGTTGCAACATGTTACAAATACAATATATTTTAATTTTGATAAAAAAATAATATACAATATATAATAATATTAAAATAACACAATCAACAATTTTTGCAACTGTCCCCGGTCTCCTTTACTTGTGAATCAGCAGTGTACTGACTATTCATTCAAAGAATCAAACATTTCATGATCCAGAAATTTTTTGTTTCATATTCAGGTAAAAAGATCATAAAATAAGTATACAACAATATACAATATAACAATATAAAAATAAAGAAATATCAATTGTGTGTTTGTGTGTGTGATGGAGTGACCCATGTTTCACTGTTTCAGTTCTCGTTGGCACATCTCTGGCACTCCCACTCAAAGTCCTTTCTGCATCTTCCGCAAGTATACTTACAAAAGTGTACACAGCGTGAAGTTGTGCGATTGTTTTTACATTGGATGCTCACCTGACACATGGCTCTTTTCTCTGGGGATAGTGTGGCTGATTCTTGCCGAAGAAGCTGCTCTTTCTGAGCCATCTTTCCTTGCGTAAACTGCTTAGAAAGCTCATCTGCAAGATTAGCCAGGAAGTCCACCCTTCTCTCCTTCACTCCAGTGCATGCCTGATAAAGCACGCGAGCATTCATTGCTGCCATGTCCACCATATTATAAAAAACAGCAACTGGCCATCGACGGGTCCCTGAACGCACGATGTACTGCCAAACCTTCTGGTCCATTATGTCCATGCCACACTTCATGACATTGTAGTCAGTGACTGTGTTTGGCTTCCTCTTTCGGTTCGCCCCAACATATACTTTGCTGTGCATGGTACTGAGGATGCAGACGGTCTTCTTCCGCTTGGGTGCACAAAGAGTCATGCTAGTTGTTGAAAACACCTAAAAAGTAAGACCAAACAAACATTTTTTTATTGTCATTGCAGGTTATACACACTATAATAGTGCAACAAAACTGGAGCTCTTGGTGCAAAAAAGGTAAAATAAGCACAGCACTATCAACAGGGGTAAAAGTGCTACAACATACCTCTGTGGTGAATTTGTTGCGCTCCAGTGGTTGTTTGGCTGATGGTGGAACCTCCCTACGAATCCTGTTTATGGTGCCAACAAGTGAAGTCTGACTAGGCTGACTAGTTGTTGAGCCAATGATAATGACGTAAAGTAGTTGTCAGTTGTAACAGTTCTGCCCTTTTCCATAAATGGTTCCTTCAGCTTTACCACTACATTCTCAGAAAGTCTCTCCCCTGAGGGACGACTGAGGTCCTTGCCAAGGTAAGGAATAGAATTACACATGTATTTGGAGTTCAAATCACATGCAACCCAGACTTTAATTCCAAACTGGCCAGGTTTTGAAGCTATATACTGTTGGAAAAGACAGCGAGACTTTGTTGGAAAAAGCTGCTCATCGATAGTGATGTGATAGTGATGATGCTGGCGGGGTAGTAGGACTTGATGCAGTTGGAAACAAACTTCTTCCAAACTTCGGAGACTGCTGCAAACTTCTCAGTTTCTAATCGCTGAGGGCGTGTGTCCTTGTCATCAAAACTCCGGTGTCTCATAATGTCCTGGAAAGGGTTGTGGGACATAATGTTTTTGATGTCAGAGATCCCTAAGGTTGCTGACCATGCATCTGCCAGCGAGGGAATTCTGATCAGACCCCTTCAAAGAAGGATGGAGATGAAAGCCATCAGTTCATAGACAGACATGTTCCAACCTATTTCCATCAGGGGGCCATGCTCAACTGTACAGTTTCTTGTTATGTGAAGGATGTCCTAACTCACCAAACACAAGAAGATCTGAAGGCGAGTTTTTACACTTCTTCTGACTTCAGTTGTTGGCTCTCGATCACGTGGGTATGGTTCTAGGTAGTTGTGAGGGAGCGGCCGACCTACTTCTTCTTCAACCCACACTGTGCCATCTTTTGCAACCTCATATTTGGAATTTTGTCCTGTCTGTTTTTTCCAGTCAACCTTTCTTCTTTGGTAGAGTTTTGCTCTTTGACCCGGAACACATCTCTTCATTTGAAAACAAGTCGTAGTCCAAGCTCTCTTCCAAGAGAATGGATTCTTCTCCCCCATCTGAGTCCCAAGCATCCATTGTTTGTAGCAAAGCCAAAGCCTCAGCAACAGTGTAGCCTCTAGGCATCTTTGTGTCGTGTTTGTTCAAGCAAAAGGTTGTTGAAGCTTGTAAAGGCATGTAGTAAACTATCCTTTCTATTCCCATTTTTATATCGTCCTCACAGAACACAATCCCACCCACCGACTAACACACAAACCCAAGCGTGAAGTACTATGACTTTGATGGCTCCAGTTGGCATTCCTTCATTTGTAAAAGGGTCATTATGGTGCCAACAAGTTATTTTTTGCGGCAGAGTAGTCGTCGAGCAAATGATAATGACATAAATAAGTTACCAGGTGTAACAGTTCTGCCATTTTCCATAAACGGTTCCATCAGCTTTACCACCTCAGTTGTTGATGACTCATTGCAATATATGTATTCCTTTACATAGAAAACTTTTTACTGATTGGTATGTTTGTGTAATTGTATTGAAACGACTTTAGTTGGAAAGGGCCTTGAAATGAAATTTGTTGTGAATTGGCGATATATAAATAAAAGTGAATTGAATTGAACCACTACATTCTCAGAAAGTCTCTCCCCTGAGGGACGACTGAGGTCCTTGCCAAGGTAAGGGATAGCATTACACATGTATTTGGAGTTCAAATCACATGCAACCCAGAACTTAATTCCAAACTTGTCAGGTTTTGAAGCAATGTACTGTTGGAAAAGACAGTGAGACTTTGTTGGAAAAAGCTGGCCGTCGATAGTGATGTGCCAGCCTGGGTTGTAGGACTTGATGCAGTTGGAAACAAACTTCTGCCAAACTTCGGAGACTGCCGCAGACTTGCCAGTTTCTATTCGCTGAGGGTGCCTTCTCTCAGAAGTAAAATTATAAAATTATCACCTGTGTTTTGGAGAAATAAATTCCTGAAAACAACATAAAATTAGACAGACGCATGTTTCTCGAATCGCTATACTACTTTGAGCTATTTTTCCTCAACAAATCTACAGAAGAATTATGAGATATTTATTCTGGCTGTGCTATAGTTGCCCTTCTACTAGAATTTGAAAATACTTTGGCATCACCTCTAGCATTTTGGAGAAATAAAATTCTAAAAGTGACACAAACACTGATTTTGCAAAGACTATGCACTGTATTTTGACTTATTTCTCCAAATTTCCACAGTAAAATGATTAAATATGTATTATGGGTGTAGTATAGATAGCCCTGTACTAGAATCTGAAAAGAGTTTTAGAAAACTAATGAGAAGTAAAATGTGAAAATAACAGGGGCTAGGGCTGGGAATTTCCCTCTGGGATCAATAAACTGTTCTTTTGTATTGAATTGAATGGCTGTACTGGCACTGTAACAAGGGTGTGAGTATGAATGATGAAAGATAATAAATGGACAGACAGAAAACACAAATCCAATTGCATGGACAAGTTCAGTTTACCAGATTCAAGACAGAGGAAGAGAGGAGAGGAGGAGTAGAGGCCAGCCTGAAAGGCTGACAACCGCCAACACTCACATACAATCCACTAGCTAGCCACATTTACAAACGAAAGGCAGCTAATTGTCAGTGATTCAGTCATTGTTTTCAAACCAAGCAGTCATTTGACTGGGCTCTGGTAGAGCAGCTGCGGATCAGAAAATACTGGGAGTTTTAGTGTTAAAACAGATCACTCTGTCTCCGTCCTGTCGGAAAGTCTGTGCTGACCAGCTGGCTCCCATCTTCACTCAGATCTTCAACAACTCCCTGGAGCTGTGTGAGGTCCCCTCCTGCCTCAAACGCTCCACCATCATCCCGGTTCCCAAGAAGTCCCCTGTCACAGGATTAAATGACTACAGACTAGTCGCCCTGACATCTGTGGTCATGAAATCCTTTGAGTGACTGGTGCTGTCCCACGTGAAGGACATCACGGATCCCCTGCTAGACCCCCTGCAATTCGCCTATAGAGCAAACAGGTCAGTGGATGATGCGGTCAACATGGCTCTCCACTACATCCTGCAACACGTAGACTCT
Organism: Apricaphanius iberus; assembly: GCA_028564705.1. Lineage (NCBI taxonomy): Eukaryota > Metazoa > Chordata > Actinopteri > Cyprinodontiformes > Aphaniidae > Apricaphanius > Apricaphanius iberus. The sequence continues at coordinate 67,105 of JAPXFQ010002457.1, read as the reverse complement.
GCAGGTACCTACGCTCGGGTCCTGTTTGTGGACTTCAGCTCTGCATTCAACACCATCGTCCCAGAGCTCCTCCACCAAAAACTGTCCCAGCTCACCGTGCCTCCCTCCACCTGTCAGTGGATTACCAGTTTCCTGACTGACAGGAGGCAGCAGGTGAAACTGGGTAACTTCATATCCAGCACCCGGTCCCTCAGCATTGTCGCCCCCCAGGGATGTGTTCTCTCCCCACAGCTTTTCTCCCTTTACACCACTGACTGCACGTCAAGGGACCCTTGTGTGAAACTCCTGAAGTTTGCAGATGACACCACCGTCATTGGACTCATCCATGACGGCGACGAGTCTGCATACAGAAGGGAGGTGGAACACTTGGTCGTCTGGTGCAGTCAGAACCACCTTGAGCTAAACCCGCTCAAAACTGTGGAGATGACAGTGGATTTCAGGAAGAGACCCCCATCAACATCTCCTCTCATAATCACCAACAGGTCAGTCCCCACAGTGGAGTCTTTCAGGTTCCTAGGATCCACCATCACACGGGACCTGAAGTGGACCTCCCACATTGACTCTATAAGGAAGAATGCCTGTACTTTCTGCGTCAGCTCAGAAAGTTCAACCTGCCTCAGGAGCTGCTGACCATATTCTACACAACAATAGTCCAGTCTGTCCTGACCTCATCCATCTCTGTCTGGTTCGGATCCGCCACCAGGCAAGACAAGGACAGACTGCAGAGAACAGTCAGGTCCTCAGAGAGGATCATAGGTACTGATCTTCCCTCCATTGAGGACCTATTTCGGGCCAGGGTCAGGAAGCGGGCCAGAAAAATCACCACTGACCCCTCACACCCTGGCCACAATATGTTTAGGCTCCTCCCCTCAGGCCGGCGTTACAGAGCGCTGTACGCCAAAACCACCCGACACAAGAACAGTTTCTTCCCCCAGGCCATCGCTCTGATGAACTCTGAATAGTCACAGAGTGTGAGTCCATTCACATGAACAATAAACTAGAACTCTGCACTGCTGTATATACTTACTGTACAATAACCCCAGTTTGGTGTATATATTATCCTTTATTATTTATTTGTATTTATTTGTATTTCCTTTTTAATTTCACTTATTTAAGTTCTGTACTGGAGAGAAAAGTTGCCGGAGTCAAATTCCTTGTATGTGTCATACTTGGCCATTAAAGCTGATTCTGATTCTGATTCTATACAAGGAATGACAAATTCCTCATTTGGATAGGTTACCAAGTGTTCAACATATGTAGAATCCTCCTCCTTCACTTTACACATAACATACAAAACATGATTGGTTCTTTCAAACTGTCAGTGAGACTAGCCTCCTAACAACCATGCATGCATATTTAACCATTTTCCTTATTGTTTACTTTTACTTGGTCAGCAAATTCCAAAATGATTCTAACTGGACTCTCTGTGGTTATATGTGAATTCTGCTAAGTCTGTTGGATGACCTTTAAAACATTGTCCTCTGCAAGAGTCTGGTCACATCCTGTCAAAGGCAAACAAACATACTGTATATTTCCTCTGAAACCCAATTGTTTAGGTTCTCTTTGTATGATGTTTCCTGCTAAAAACGTCCTGTTTTTCTGTGACCCAAACAAGAGCTGAGTCTGCAAGATACCTCTAAAACAATCCTAAAGGTATAATTACAAAGTATAGTAACTAAAAGACCTTAATCAAACATTAATAGACATATAATATACTTCACTCCCCTAATCTCTCAATCACAGAAATAAATATTAACGGAGCTGTACAAAATATAAGATCTCTATCAGGGAAGTCTCTCCTAATCAATGATTACATCATTATAATGGTATACATGCTTTATTTCTCTCAGAAACTTGGCTAGATGAAAATACAGAACAAACTGTACCAACAGAGACTTGCCCAACTGATTATCACTTTATTAGTGAGACCAGGAAAAACAAAAGGAGTGTTGGTCTTTCACAAATCACTAATCCTCAAAAAGGTATAGCTAGGTGAGTTCAGCATCTTTGAATATTTAGCTACTGAAACAAATTAACCAAACAAAGTCCTATTTGTAAACATATACAGACCACCAAAACCTAACACAAACTTTTTTTAACAACTTCAATGACCTTAGCTCCGCAATAATGTATAGACTATGACCAGATAGCAATTGTGGGACATTTCAACATCCATACTGACAAACCCAAAGATAGCGGAACAAAAGTACTAAATGATGGTCTTCATAACTTTGCCCTAACCCAACACATTTATGAGCCAACACACAACCGAGGACACACTATGGACCTACTTATTAGCGAAGACTTAAAAATCTCTAGCATTGCCGTAACTTATATTGCATTATCTGACCACTTCTACATCTCATTTGAAAGCACCATCCAAGCCAACTTAGTGCTGCTGTACATGGTCATTGTGTGATACTGCATGTGAATTTTCTGATTGGCTGAGACTGGTATATGAGAGTTCATGCCTACGTCACAGGCACAGTCTCACAGAGACGCCCTCCCTCTTTCAGACACACTTGCCCCACCCTATGACGAGGTGAAACGGCTTATCTTGTGTGTTACGTGTGCATACAGAAGCATACTGAGAGAAACAGAGAAGCTGAAATGCACATATCACACTTTGGAGGACCACAATCTCAAAACGGTTTAAAGCCATAAGTTATAACCTATGTGTTTTAAACTCACCATGAATAAGGAAAGAAAAGCTGAGGTAGTTCCCTCCAAAGCTACTTAGCATTGATGCTAGTGCTAGGCTATCTGTGCTTGTTTGCTACTACACGTGCTGCTGGGTTCAGGCAGCGCTGACTCAGCACCCTGAGCCAACAGCTTGAACTGATACATTGTTTGGCCGCTGCACTCCATAGAGCCTCTCTTTAAGTATGGTGGATGGCAGAGAAGAGACCTAATTTCTACCTTTACCGTACGTAAATAGAGGCAGCTCGATGGCGGCATGGCACAGTTCAGCCGTTACACTTTAAAAACAGCAGTTATCAAACCAATACAAACGAAGAAGAACCTATACAGCACGTTAATGCAAAAGTACAGACCAATCGCTAAACTCCAATTTATCTGTAAAATTATTAAAAAAGCTCTGTTCCAACAGTTAAACAGCTTCCTAATAGTGAACAACCGTTTTGATATTCATCAGTCTGGTTTTCGTAGGTACCATAGCACAGAGACTGTCCTTGTCAAAATTTTCAGTGACATCTGTACAAATACTGACCGTAAAACCACAGTACTGGTACGATTAGACCTCAGTTCGGTGTTCGACAACATTGACGATTATATATTACTTGAATGTCTAGAGAGCTGGGTTGGACTCTCTGGTATGGCACTCAACTGGTACGGCACTTAAGTTGTTCAAATCTTACCTCAAGAAAAGGAATTTCGTTATGTCGATTGGCCAAGTCTTATTACAAAACACAGAAATCCCTTGTGGGGGTCCCCCAGGGCTCCATCCTAGGGCACCTTCTATTTAGCATCTTCATGCTCCCATTAAGCCAAATTATAACCACCAATTACCACAACTATGCTGACGACAGTCAGCTTTATATGTCAATGTCACCAGGTAATGTTAGACCCGTCCAAACTCTTAATGAATGCATTGAATAACTAAACAACTGGATGTACCATAACTTCTTCCAATTGAACAAAAACGAAATCGAAGTACTTATTTTTGGCCCCAAAAAAGATTGACTACATATCAGCTTAAACAGGCCCAACTAGAAACTACCAACCAAGCAGGAAAGTAATGATGGACTGAGATGATGGGCCAAGCCTCGCTCTCAGGTCTCCCTGCTTATCAGTTTGTCTGGCCTCGAAAACATGTTTAAGAAACCAGATAGACTGCAGCTAGAGATACCAAACCCCCTATTCCTTGTGAATTTTTATATTTTATGCAGCAAGAAGTATATAACATTATGTCGCTCTCATAACATTGCAGAGTATATACACAGGTGACTCGAGGACACAAAAAAAATGTTATCCATCAAACAGTTTCTTCACAGGTCTACCTAAAAAAATCAATCAGACAGCTGCTGCTGATCCAGAATGCTCCTGCTCGTGTTCTCACTAGAACCAAGAAAACAGAACACATCAACCCATGTCTAAAGTCACCACACTGGCTCCCTGTAGCTCAGAGAATAGACTTCAAAGTGCTTTTATTATTTTATAAATCATTAAATGGGTTACCACCAAAGTACATCAACGATCTGCTATCACGGTACAAACCATCCAGATCACTCAGGACCTCCAGCTCTAGTTTACTGATCGTCCCTAGAACCAGAACCAAACATGGAGAGGCAGCTTTTAGTTTCTATGCTCCTCACATCTGGAACAAACTACCAGGAGAATGCAAAGCTGCGGAGACACTGAACTCTTTTAAGTCTAAAATTAAAACTTACCTATTTAGACTCGCTTATGAGTAACTGATCCTATTATTGCTTTTTACTTGCTTGTTTTTAATTTTCATACAAATTATTGTCTTGATTACTGTTTTATTGTAAATGCTTTCTTGTATTTCAATCGTTAGTGATTTATGCTCTCTTTTTCTTCTTGTGTTCTAATTTTAATCATGTAAAGCACCTTGAGTTGCCTTGTGGTTGAAAGTGTGCTATACAACTAAAATTGCCTTACCTTAATTTAAATTACTGATAATTAAAAATATTTAATATAATGGTTAATAACATTACTTTTTTTGTATTTACTGATGGTACTCAGGTCTCTTAATTGTTTGTTGTGTCTTACAAACGTAGTTATGTTGAAAAAAGTGTTTGAAAAATGACTAATTTAATTCTTAGTTAAAATTAACTAATTGAAGAACAACAAAATTACCAGGGAGGTGCTTAAAATACCTTTTCTACATTTTGTGATAGTTGTCGCTAATTATCGATATATATCAATTTGAATATTCCCGATATGCTCTTTTTTACATTGTCACCCATACATAAGAGTACTTCCTGTATTAAAGAAAGTAAAAAGAAAATGAAGGGCATTCAGTACTGGGAGCATAATCACAGTCGATGCCCCCCTCCAACAAGGCATCACACCTAAATCAGATGCCAGACCAGGTGTAGCTTTTATGGAGAGAAAAACACTGACAGAAAACAAAGTTAATGTTCAAAATATCAGTAAATAACGTAATTGGACACTAGGAGAAGAGAAAAGTGACAGAGTTAAAAATAGGTGTTGGTCTGTCCTTCAGCAGTCTAAGCCTATAACTACAGAGATAGGAAAGAGAGACATAAAGAAACCTTTAACTACCTTATTGCTCAAATGTGCCATACAAATAAACTTGACATGGCTTGGTCTACAAAAAGGCAAATTACTGTCTGTTTAAACAGTTCAAACACCAAATATACATCAAAATGCATTATTACAGACAGTAGAAACTGTCTTAGCCTTAAAACAGAAGCAAACACCTAAATTATAGCTTATTTCTGCACATGAGGATACCGCCAATGTCAAGGAACATAAATGTTGCTGTTGGATTGGCCGCTTTGCAAACAATATCCACTAGCATGAGACATAACATTAGCCATAGGTATTTTCAATTCCCAAGTTGCCTTTTCTTTTCAATATTTTAGTTATACTTTAAGGAAAAACTAGGCAAATGGCAAATTCTCCGCAAATAATTTCGAAAATTGCAGAAAAATCTGAGAATATTGAACCGGAAATCGGAAGGGCTCCTCTTTACACCGTTCCTTTGAATATGGACCTATTTTACTTAGGTTCTCAGTGATGAAGACAACATGAACAGCCTTTTTACTTTTGTCCTTTAATAAGGGTCACCTTTCCGCTGGGGGGATTACTACATCTGGTAGTACATTATTTGGTTTTCAGAAGTATCATTTTCACAAAATAACAGCAACGGATTTAGGTGTCAATGTTATTTCTTAGAACAAAGGTACATTTTAACAAAGAAAGTACTGTTTTTGGTATTTATGCAGGCTAACACTCAAGCAAAACTACTAGTATTTTGCATATTTGGAAATTGAAGATCAAAGAATCAAGTGGATAAATAACTTAAATGGATGCAGCGGTTTTGGAATTGTGACTGGAGAAGAACTAATATTTGCTTTTGTAGTCCTCAGTAATGGGATTGAGAAATTTGCAAGGCTTTTTAGCAGATGACAACTTGTGGCCCTGTTCCTTGCAGTGAGGCGAGTCAAAGCAGGCCCAGGAGGCTTTCTCACAGCATCGGGCCTCTGCATGATGTAGGCGGCATCAAAGCAGCACCACTGACACTTCCTCAGAGAGAGCCCGGGTTTGGAGAGGTGGTGGGGGGTAGGGGGACCGCCAGGGGGATGAAGCTCCATCTCCCTGCCTTTTTCTTCTTCCTCTAACCCCCCCCCCCCCCCCCCCCCCGCCCCCCCTCACCTCCTCCCCCTGCTCCTGCTGCTGCTCCAGCCAGCTGTCAGTGGGAGTATGCTGAGACAGTGCACTCTGTCACACACACTAACTGGAGAGTGAGGGAACCGATGGGCGGATAGAGAGATCTGAATGTGGTGACAGTGGAGTGATTAGACCATGTATAGAGGCGGGGAAGAAGCATCAGGAGAAACAATGGCAGGGTGGCGAAGGAGATATGGGATGAACGATGGGACAAATAGAAACATGGCAGGGTGATTGCTTGAGACAAAATGAGCTAGGAGTTGAGGGACAGATAAGAGAAGGAGGAAGGTGCCACAAGATTGCCCAGAGGCACAAGATGGGAAAATGGGGTTTAGAGGGTGTAGCGACCGGAAACAGAATGACAAGAACTAGGAGTCATCTGGCTTGGTTAGTCTGCAACTTCAAGTCTAAATGTATTCACTGCAGAATAGCAAAAACTGAAATACTTATTTCATTTTAACTACTATTTCAGTTTCACTCTTAAAAAGCTGTATGTATAAAATAAAAAGGGTTTGCTTGTCTCTGATTATATTCGAAATAGCTGCACAATGGACCATTAGGTTTAGCAATGAAGAAGATGGAGTTTCTGTTCTCTCCATGTGTTCAGCAAATGATCAAATTAAGATGCATGAGTGTGCTTTTCTATCTGTCACACTTGCTGTGCACAGAGGGATCTTCAGCCAAACTGCTGGTGGGTTGGTGGGGTGGACGCTGAGAGGCTGTGGGACAGCATTTCTGAGTGGAAAGGGACTTTATACCATGTTTTCTTCAACTTCTGTCATGAGAACACAGAAGGGTGGTATGAACACATCAGTGCATTAAAAAAATAATTCACACCCTTTTGACTTTTTCTTATTCTTTGAACTTAAATTTATTTTAATAGGATTTTATGTTAAAGATAAACACAATTTATTGCATATTTGTGGACTTGACTGGAAATTATTCTTGATTTTTAAAAAATGTTATCACATTAATGGCATTCATTTCTCTTCAGTCTCCTAAATCAACACTGTAGAATCACCTTTAAACAGCAGTTTTTCAAGCTTGGCTGCAGATTCTCAATTGAATTTTGTTTCAGACTTTTACAGAGCCACTTCAAGATGAACATGCTTTGATCTAAACCATTTCTTTGTAACTTTAGCTGTGTGTTTGGTCTCACACTCTTACTGGGAGACGAATATCAGCATCAGTTTTAAGTTTTTTCCCCCAGAACTTAGCTCCATCTGTTTTCCCTGTTCCTGCTAAACAAAGCATCCCCATATTATGATATGGCCACCACTATGTTTTACAGTGTGGATGGAGTGCTCAAGAGCAGCGTTAGTCATCTGTCAAACATCCATATGCTTGTTGGCCAAGAAGTTTTTGTTTTTGTTTATCTGCTGAACGAGAGACCGTCTTTCACATATTGACTTGTAGCAAGATGCAAGCAAGTATCTTCTAGCATAATTTTGATAATGGCTTTGTTCTCACCACTTTTCCATTAAGGTCAGATTTTTGAGAGAAAATCTAATAGCTGTACTGTGCTCAGATTTGCCTAGCTGATTGGTGGAACTAAGAAGGTCCTCCAGAGCTACCTCTGATTAAAGCTATCCTTCCCTTCTCATCATGTGCTTCCTGTTGTGCCATATTTTTTATATTTTAAGACGATGATTTCAACATAGCTCCACGATATAAAAGCTGATATATGTATTGTTTTACAACCCTGCCTGAAACCACAGTACATATCTGTCTTCCTATGTTGGTCTGTTCTGTAAAATACCAGTAAAGATTTGTGGGTACAACGCGGACAAAATGTGAAAAAAACGTCAACTCTGAATTGTATTCCAGTAAACTGAAGTTGTCACATTTGGTCTTCAGTATTTTACTTAACTTATTAGAATTACAGTATAGTCAAAACACATATATGTGTGCCTACAAGTTCCACTAATGCTGACTAAGTCTGCCTAGCGACAGACCTGCCATACATTCCACCATGCTGACTGTCATCCTGTGGCAGTCAGGGCAGCTCATTAGCACCCGTTGTGCTCTGCTGCAGTGCATCACCAATGGATGTGAAGTGAGCCCAGAGCTGCCTTGAGAATCAGCCATGAAGAGCAGAAATCAATACAAAACAAAGCATCACATTTGCCTGAATTTATAATCAGACATTCATTTATCTGTGTAGCTCTGTTTTAAATGATGGAGAGTTTTGTGGCTGCTGTCATTGTATGGCTTGTTATGTGCAGGCTTTAAATGATCTAGGCTTCAGCAAGCTTTTCCCACCAAAATAAATGCTTCTAAAAACTTTTATTGGTTTATTTCTTCAAGGAGCAACCAAACAGACAGCATTCCCATTGAATATTTATCACAAAACCTTGTGCTATGAATATTAATCTAACATTCCCATCCCCTTCTTGTTGTCTCCGTGAATGTTTGAGCAATTTACACAGCAGATGGTTGTCAGTCATGTAAGAAACACAAGAGTTATACAGACAAGGTTAGATTAGACACCAAAACACAAACAAAAATCATAGAAAAAAAACTTTCCTTTGAAGTGCACTTGGACGAAGAAGTCATATCAGATCAGTATTAGAGCTTACATCTCACTAGTAGGTGGTGGCAGTGACATTAATGAGTATTGAGGCACTGACGGACTCCTTTGGAATTGGAGATATTAAACCCGAATTAAAAGCTTGTATTTTAGTTAATACCCTTGTTTATATATCTTGTTTTTGGTTTTGTTTAAACGTTTAATGAATTGCTGGCTATTTAACTAAATGATACATACTTAATATATTCTTAAAAATATTCATTTTGGAAGATCTTTTTTGATAGAATTTAAAATAATGTATGATCTTACCCATTTGTATATGAAGTGTATGCACCTATCTTGCTCCACAAAAAAATCTGTAATCCTCAAGTAAAAATCATCTTTGTTTGCCTTATTTTAAAAATCTTCCTGCTTCAATTGAGATGGTCCAGAGCAATGTCCTGGATTTCTTCTATTCTGATATGTATTTTTTCCAACAGTTTAAAGTCTTTTCAATGCATAGAAGAACATCTGTTTCCCATTGTGTATTTAAGGCCTAGCCCTGCTCCCTAAATGGGAGGCGCAGTATTTTCTGCATAAGAGTAATCATGTCACACAGTTGTTTAATATATTAGACAGACTATAGAACGTCAGCATGTGTTGTTCATTTGTAATCAAACATGTACTGTATAGTGATTGGAATAAACGGAGACCAACTATCCAAAATAACAACATGTGGTCTTCTTACTTGGATTGCAGCTGTAAGGCAACCAAACATAACCTTCCAAAGTATTGATCAGTGTCAATGAGAGTATGTTATCTGCATTTTTAATCTTGTAAATCACAGATGGTATACTTTTTTACAAATACATTGTTTCTTTCCTTCAACCGCGACATACATACCAACACATACATGACCTCCCGGTAATAAAAAAATAAAAAAAAATTACGTATCCTGTCTAGCAGTTTGCTACTCAGAATTTAAGTCTGAGTACCAAGTATCAGCCCAACAGATTTACTTTCCCAAGCAGAGTATTAATACTCCACTTGATGTATATGTATGAAAAATCTTTATTAGTGATTACTGTGGGTTCAATTTCCTGAAGTCATGGACACGAAACCGAGACAAGAAGGAACAAAGGAAGAAGGTGAAGAAGAGAAACAGGACCAGCAGAAGCGCGAACCGACGACACAAGACAGGGAGGCAAACAAAGAACACAAGAAAACATCCCAGTCCTCCGCCTCTGCTGGAAAGCAGAGAAGTGGTAAAACAAAACAAACAAAAACAACGAACTGAACAGAACACCAATAGTTCAGATCCAGTAATATAGACTAAGAATTACACATTCACCAAACACAAGCATGGATTAATGAACACAATACTAATGTTTCTGGTAAGCTCCTGGTAACAACTAACTAATGACCATAACCTCAGCTCAAGATATGTCCGTACTCACCAATGTCCCCACACCTATGTGTGTGTGCGGGCATGCAGGTCTGAATAAGGTTTCCCCATGCAAGTGATTGATAGCTGGTGTAAGGAACCGTCAATCCGTCCTACAGGAATCGACACAGACATGAAGGAGGCAGGCGTCCACAGAGCGCAGGATCCGCAGGCGTACCAGGGCTGGGCCGATCACCCACCAAGAGAGGAACAGATGGAAGCCCCAGGGGAACACCCACCAGCCGCAATGCTGGGGCCCGAGACATCGCAGGGACGAGCCCACGGCCTCCACCGCAAACCTGCTACGCCAGGGCTGGCCCGGAACAGGACCCGGAGGCCACGGGGATCAGGAGCACCCCGCCCCCCCCCATTAGGGACCCAACCAGGTACAAACCATTAGGGGTCCCCGCCGCCGCCGCAAGGCAGGAGGGACCCGCAGCTGACCGATGGACGACACACGCTGCTGCCACCCCGGACCAATACACACCGCCAACAACCCAGCCCCCCCCCACACACACAACAACACGCCAGGGAGCCACAGTAAAAGCCGCAGCGGATGTACGCCACCTAGACATCCACCAAGGCACCAACCTACCTTACAACCCTGGCACCCCCATAAGAGGTGCCCCAGTCAATCCAAGGAGGAAGTCCGCCCGACACACCGGCCCACCCAGAACCAGCCAGGCATGCACCAAGACCAAGCCTGGGCCGCAACTGGGACCCCCGGCGACAGGCGTCGAGAACCATCATCGGGCACCAGCGGGCAGGAGCATCCATCACCGACGGGGAGTGACGGAGGGGAAGAAGATGCACCAGGCCAGAGGGCAGCCAAACACCCAACCTGACAAGTATACATAGACAGACAGAAACACTCATACGTACCCTCCCTCTCATGCGTACACATTCTCACAGATACAGGACACACGAAAAAAGGACGCTGTACACTCATTTATACGCCCCATACATACTCTATACTCTCAGGCCCAGGGACAGACGACCCAACAGAGCACCCTGCCCCTGCACCCGGGAGACGAACCCCTTGCCCACCGGGACGGGGACAAGCAGACCACCAAGGCCCCCACCCCGGCAAGAGTAGCCCACCAGCCCAGGTCCCCGACTGATATTCCACCCGGGCTCCAACCCCTGATGGTCCAACGAACAGGGATGTGGAAACTCTCCCTGTCATTTTTGACAGGTCAGCCACACCTTCCGCCTCTCGGTAATGTGTATATACATGGCATATAAATGACATTTATCAATACAACGGTAACATATAACATGAAAACCCTTTTGAAAGACCTTCTTAAAAGCACGTCTGAATTTTATTAGCACTGAAGGTTACTCAAAAGTTAACAAAAGATGTATAATGAGATAGGTGATAGGTGGATAAGTGGAGCTTTGTCCGGATTACTTTGTTCTCACAGTTTGCTGGTTAATTATCTCCAGCTCCTGAGCCCAACCGTCTTAAAAATGCACAAGCCTTCCCTATTTAGCGTATCACTGTATATTATGCATCCTTTACAGGATTTTAACATGTTGTATATTTCTTTCTGCTAACTCTGCTTCTTCTTGTGCAATGTACTGTTTGTTTTTATGGTGAATCTACGGTGTGTTTACACTTGTGGGGCCATCAACATGGCTGCCATGTCGCATAATAGCAACACATTATCCCAAGCCCTATTTTGGCGATATAAAGAGAGACAGAAATGACTAACAGCCTGCTTCATTCAGTGTGTGTGTGACACAGCGCTATCAGAGGTGAGGCAGAGCAAAGCTTCGCCTCACGCATCATCCCGGCTTACTCCAGAGCCACTGTATAAAGGGATTATTATGTAGTATAAATTCAGTGATTCTAATGATAAAAATATGATATTTTAGAAAACAAATATACAGAATAGATTATTTGAAACACCTATTTTCTATCCTCATTTTTAGTCCCATTTTTACTTTTCGTTATGACAGGTGACACAGTGGCTCACCTACATCCCCTGAACTCAAGTCACTGGATGGTGGTCTTAAGGTGTGTCAATAATCAAAACGTATCAGAAATTGCAGAGCAAAAGCAGGATTTGAAAACATTTGTCAATTTGCAATTGGTTGTAATCTGTAAAATGATCTTAAAAGAAAGCGGTCCAGGGGAAAGTGTACCTAAGGGTCTCTCTAAAATTAAACAAACGGGGGCGGAATCTACCGTATAAAATTGTTAAAGTCAGTCATACCTTGACACTCTTCCGTATAATGCATTGTTAACAAAGACATGCATTTTTAGGGCAGCGAAGATGTGGTATGTGCAGATGTGATCAAAATGGACTCCAGCAAACCACATAGGCCACCACAATCATGAATGTCATCATGCCAGTTCATAATTAATTAATTAATTAATTTATTATTTTATAAACATTTACTTTTTGAGAAGCGTAGGTCCTTCAAGATTTGCAGTAAGATGCTGCAAATGTTCTAAAAGTCTGTTGTGGAGATGATTATCTCTTCAGTCATCATCCGTTGGGTAGCAGCATCAGAGCCAGGGATTTAAAATGGCCCAACAACCTAATGAACTCTTTGAATAATTGTTAACAGTTACATAAATTAAGAAAACAGATAAACAGAAAAAGAAACAACTTAAATAAATAATAATTAATTACAATGAAAAGCAAGGGTGCAGATAAAATACTTTCAATTGTCAAATGCACAGGTAAAAATAACTGTTTTCAGCCTGGATTTAAACATTGTTAGAGTTGAGGCTTGTCTCACATCCTCATGAAGACTGTTCCAGATTTTAGCTGCTTGAAACTGAAATGTAGCCTCACCATGCTTATTGTTGACTCCGGGAACCACCACTAGACCCCTCCCTGAAGTTATCAGGCCCCGAGATGGTTCATATGTCTCTAACAGAGATGTACCTTGGTGACAAACCATGAAAATACCTGTACACAAGCACAGCTGTTTTAAATTCTATTCTCTGAGCGACAGGTAGCCAGTGCAGAGACCGGAGAACTGGACTAATATGGTCGTATTTCCTGGTTCTTGTCAGGACTCGAGTAGCAGCGTTCTTGATGTACTGCAGCTGTCTAAGAGCTCGTTTAGAGAGGGCAGTGAGCAGGCAGTCACAGTAGTCTAACCTGCTAGAGAAAAATGCATGGATAAGTCTCTCTACGTCTGGTTTCGACACTAATCCTCTGATCTTAGCAATGTTTTTCAGATGGCAAAAAGCTGTTGATGTTATTGCCCTATTTGGCTGTTTAAGTTCATGTCCGAGTCCATTATTACCCCTAGATTTCTAACCTGATTTTTTGGTTGAAGACATAGAGCCTCAAGATGAATGATAACACTTTCTCTTTGTGTCTGTGGGCCAAAAACAATGACTTCAGTTTTTTCTGAGTTTAACTGAAGAAAGTTTTTTTGCATCCACCCACTGATCTGTTCAATACATGACAGAGTGTATCTATAGACCCATGTTCACCTGCCGTCAGTGACACGTAGATCTGATTGTCATCTGCCTCATTATTGTAAGACACATTATTGCTGTTAATTATCTGACCCAATGGAAGCATGTACAAGTTGAATAAAAGTGGTCCCAAGATTGACCCCTGGGGGACTCCACAGGTCATGGGAATTTTGTCTGAGACACAGTTGCCAATTTCGACAAAGTACGTCCTGTCCTCGAGATAGGACTTAAGCCTAAGCAAGGACGCATGGAGTAGAGGCCCAAATTTTAACTCTCCGTCTCCGTCGACAGATAGCGTATGCATCTGATTTGTCAATTTGAGCAACAACCAGAGATCGCATCACCAGAACGGGGCTCTATAGTCGCTGTAATCAGTAGTTAATGCAGCGTTTGGCCACTATATGCTTTATAATGAAAGGATAAGTTATCTAAACTCTTCCTTTGGAGATTTTGAACACAAGGAAGTTTAGGAAAACAACAAAAAAGGCTGCTATGTTTTATTTCCATTTTTTTCTAGAGTATTCTATGATCTGCACTTCTAGTAAAAAGCTTTACAGCTTAATCAAAACTTACTTTCTGTCGTTCACTGCTCCTTGAGGAAGAAATGTGTTCACAAGCCTAGAAAAAAACAGAAGTGGCGCTGTATGTAGTAGGTAGAGACGCAATGAAAACTTATCACCCCCTGCTGTCCTGGTCGAGCAACGCTGAAAAAAAACAATAGAGAATGGAGTGGAAGAGCGGAGTACTATAAACAGAAAACGTCTCCGTCAATACGTCTGCGTCTGAGTGCAAATTTGTGGTCGGAGAAGCAAAAACTAGGCTTTAAACCAGTTTAGAGCAGTACCAGAGATTCTCACCCAGTTTCCTAACCTGTGTAGTAAGATCCCATGGTCCACTGTTCAAAGGCAGCGCTCAGGTCCAGCAGAACTAAAACTGAGATTTTGCCTGCATTAGTGTTCATGCGGATATCATTTGTCACCTTGATCAGAGCTGTCTCAGTGCTGTGGTGGGGCCTAAAGCCTGACTGGAAAGTATCAAACACATTGTTAGACAGGAGAAAGTAAATGAGCTGTTGATATAGTACTTTCTCTAGGACTTTTCCTAAGAATGGTAGGTTTGATATGGGCCGGTACTTAGGGGTGGGAATCTTACAACATCTCACGATTCAATTCGATTCCGATTCTTGGGGTGACGATTCGATTCAGAAACGATTCTCGATTAAGAAGCGATTCTCGATTCAAATCATTTTTTTTTCTTAATCAATACTCGTTCATTCATCATTTGTGTTTGTAATATACACAACTTGATCTGTCAAGTGTCAGTGATGAAGTGAGCCATAAATGTAATAGGGCATCAACACAAAATGGATTTTACAATCTATGTTGAGAGAAGTGAACTGGTTCAAAAGTAACAAGACATGAAATTGCAACTGGACATCCAAGACCTTTTAAACAAAATATCTAGTCTTGAAAAAAAAATGCTGATATAATTTAAGAAGAAAAAAAATAAAAACAATATGCATTTTGTTTCTTCTTTGGTACTAGACAATACATTGAAAATATTTAGTATGCACCAAATGTTGAACAGAAATTTATGGCTTATGTTATTATTTTCATTGTTTTTATTCGAAATTTCAAAAGTCCTAACGTTATTGAACTCAGCATATATTTCGGACTTCCTTGAAAGCGCCACAGGTGTGCAGCGCTGCTGGATGTTTATGTGTAGCTTATAAAGAAAGATCGCTCTTACTTGCAGATTTATAAAAAAAAATTAAAAAAAACTTTTGCCAAGGGTTTCCTTAGCATGGAGAAGACCTTTTAGACGGCCCAAAAATTTACCTTCAGCAAAGAAGGGGCGGGCTGGATTTCTCTTTCATCTTTCATGCTGAAACTTTAGCCTAACGGCGCATCAGACCTGTCAATGCGACGGTGGCCGTTGCATGACAAACTACGCGAAAATGTAAAAAGGTTCAGAAAACATATTTTTTGAGAATCGATTCTAAAAACCGTAGCAGAACATTAGCATGACCATTGTAATGAGGAAGATCCTGGCCATAATCCTTGAGATGTAAGCACGTAGCCCCCACCCCATATTGGGGGCGACATAAAGCCACGGCTCCACCAAGTGAGCACAACAGTTGCAGATGACTGACCCAGGCCGCACCTCACTCAGGGAGAAGACATACTTGTCTGGGGTGCTGGTCGGTCTGCAGCAGCTGCTTATTGTGCAAGGGGAGGAGGGGTTTGCGCATGGAGGGGGCTTCACCCTGGGAGTAATTCAGTGTAGAACCACCCCTGCAGGCAATCTTGAAATGGATTGTCATGACTTTCAGTTAAGGAAAATGTATGTTTATCTTAACAGTTAAGGAAGTGGCTAAAACAAAGTAGCTACTTTGCTACTACTTTCCCTTTATCAACAGTCAGAAATATATTTGAAACTCATGTTTTGAGAACTGTAGTAATCTTTCTTTTCAGTTTCAGTTCCTCCCCATTCAGTGAAGCATTAATTTATTTTAAGATGTGTTAAATATCTTTCCCATAATGTGAAAATAAATGTCCACGGAAATGTAAATGCATGTGTGCACAGTTGTGGCTTCACTGTTGAGTCTCCGGTTAAGTCTGTTAAGTGTACACTGAGGAATTTATGTTCCTCAACCACCAAGTTTTGGATAACCCTATTTCTTCTGAAATCTACAATAATCTCCCTTGTTTTGTTCACATTCAATTCAATTCACTTTTATTCATATAGCGGCAATTCACAACAAATGTCATCTCAAGGCACTTTACAACAAAAGTAATTTCAATACAATTATACATTAACATTCCAATCAGTTAAACATTTTCTATGTAAGGAATACCAGCAAATTGCAATTAGTCATCGACTTGAGGTTGTACCCAGATCATGCAGACTCCAACCACAGCAATTCCTCAGCAATCCCTCATACTGAGCAAGTATGTGGCGACGGTGGAGAGGAAAAACTCCCATTTAACAGGAAGAAACCTCTGGCATTCAAGGTAAGAAGATTGTTTCCACACCATCCCACAATACAGTCCACCAGCTCTCTTCTCAATTTCGTGAATATCTCTGATTGACTCGATGACTGCAGCGTCACCTGAGTATTTTTGCAGATGGCAGGTCTCTGACTTATATGGGAAGTCTAACGTGTATAGCGTGAAAAGGAATGCTAAGAATACAGTCCCATGTGGTGCTCCTTTGCTTCTGACCACCTGGTCTGACAGAGTCTCACAAGCTGTGGTCTGTTTGTCAGTTAGTTATTAATCCAGGCGATTGTTGATGTCTTCTGGAGTTTCAGACAAAGCAAATCAGGCTGAATTGTGCTAATGCACTGGATAAATCAAAAAACATGATCCTGACAGTGCTGCCAGCCTTATCCAAATAACATCAGGTTGGTTGAAGCAGGTGGATGATGGCAGTGGGTTCTGACATGTTCTTATTTGCTAACTCAGGCGGGCCAATAGGAGTCCAACTGAATCTTCACCTAACTTGTAGAGACAGACACATTTGAGGGGAGTGGCAAAGGGAGCAGCAACACCTCCTGATTTGGCTGAAGACAAATTTGTGGAAACATTCATTCTTTTGCTCTTCTCCCCTCCCAAGGTAAGGGCCGCCAAAGGTAGAGCTCCAGAGATTTCTGTCCGGGACCATTGTATGTAGTTAGCTCCAGGTGTGGCCCTGCTTTTTGAAACCTGTCTGGAGGACTGTTGTCAGAGGTTTCCTGGATGGCCGATCTTTAACCTGTCTGGTGATGTTAAATGGGGGTTTGCCCTACCCAGCTCCATCTTTTCTTCCAGATTTATGCCTCTACTGAGGGTTTTGTTGTGGATTTTAAAGAGTTGCTGCTGTCTGGTCAGTAATAATTTAGAACAATTATTCCAATAACCTAATACTGGAAAACTGGATTAATGGGGGACCAGCTTCTTAACCTATATAAACCTGTGTGTGTGTGTGTGGGTATGTATATATATATATATATAGGATGAATTCTTTCCACTGGTGCATTAACCATACAACACTAAAGCAAGCAAAGAGATTTTATCTCAAGTTTAGGAATTTATCAACAAATTGCTCACTATCACAGAGTACATTCAATCAAGTCTAAAATGGGCTAAAGTTATTACACTAAATGATGTGTATTCTATAGGGAAGGAGATAAATAAATGTGGAAGTCCAGAATCAGAACAAACTGACGTCACGGGAATACCCGATCTCACGTGCTTACATAGTAGCATGTATGACGAGTGCATGCGCATCCAAGCAATATTTACTTATTTACTACTACTTATGCTGCCCTGTGATGGAAAGGCACCTTGGCATGGAGCCGTATCACATATCTAAAAAAGAAAAAAAGCACACGCTCCAAAACAGCATACCCTTATGTGGCCAAAATGCACTTCATCGATATTATATATATATATATATATATATATATATATATATATATATATATATATAAATGACTTGCACTGTTTGTGAGTAACATCTTCTATCTGTTCTTACAAGCTACAATTACTAGAAATGTAACAATTGGACTAAAGCACATCAATAATTCAACCAGTTTCATGAATGCCCCTTATAAACCTCAGGACACCACATTCCTAAAGTCCCTGAGAGTCTCCAAACCCCATTTTAAGATCCAAGAATTATTTTTTTTTTTTAATCAACTTTTGATTATATTAGCCTGAGGAATCTATTTTTAGCAAACTAGGTCTTTTGCCAGGAAGAAAACAGACTAGATTTCATTTCTTTAGGGGGTAGTGTAAATCAAAGCTCTGCGTTGTCATCTGTTTGCGGTATTTTTTCCCCCCATTCTCCTCTGAGATAACAGAGGCAATATTTTCCACTGTCTCCCAGAATAATTCTATACCAGTAGAGATAATCCATTAGAAGAAAAAGAAAAGTTCCTTTGAGATAGGATCCTCAGAAAAAATTGAAAAAAGTTATTTTTAATCTCATTGCCCAACACCAGCTTGCACACATACACAGACACACACCAAGTAGACAAAACACAAGAATGAATTTAGGATTTTCTTTCCAACTCTGAATCCTAATAAACAATGTTACTTCAAAAAATAAGCCCAAAAATGTCCCACTGTTTTTTTTTATTTGATTAGGTTTTTTCTGAAAGTAGCAACAATATTTAAAATGTATGAATCATGATAAATAGTTTTTCAAAAATGGAACAAGCACAGTGCAATTTAGTTGTATTTATTTAAAGCTGGTCAAGTGGAATTTGCTAATGGTCATGGATGAGTTATATCCTGGATATAGTGGACAGAAGATCCACCCTGTTGCATGTAAGTTTAATTTTGAACACATTTTGTTTTCATTTTGTTATTTCATACATTTGCCATCCAATTTCCAGGGACAGTATTGCATTTTTTTTTCTGTTTGATTTTTAACAAGCTTCATTCCCAAAGAGTTTAATGAGTATTTATTGCTCATTACAGTGCTGTAAGAAAGCATTCTAACCTATAGAAGAATTGCTGCGAGAAAGAGCTTGGGTTCTGACATTTCTGCTGTTTTTCTGTCACATTTAAATGTTTCAGATAATCAAAACAGATTAGAAATACAGACAAAGATAACATGATTAAATCATAAATACTGTTTACAAAGCATTTACTTTATTAAAGAATAAATTGTCCAAACCAACTGGGCCTTATAGGTGTGATTCCACTATCAGAACCCATCCATCCATCCATCTTCTTCCGCTTTATCCGAGGTCGGGTCACGGGGGCAGTAGCCTAAGTAGAGAGACCCAGTTGACCCACTAGAGGAGGGACCCCATCCCTGACCTGAAGAAGGCACCCTACCCTTTTCCAGCTCAAGACCATGGTGTCGGATTTGGAGGTGCTGATCCTCATCCCAGCCACTTCACACTCGGCTGCGAACCGCTCCAGCGAAAGCTGTGGATCACGTTCAGATGAAGCCAACAGGTCCTGTTGGCTTCATCTGTGGTCCATATCATCTGCGAAAAGCAGCGACCCGATCCTGAGGTCACCAAAACGGACCCCCTCAACACCTTGGCTGCGCCTAGAAATCCTGTCCATAAATGTTATGAACAGGATCGGTGACAAAGGGCAACCTTGGCGGAGTCCAGTATCAGAACTTCAGGGTAATTTGACCAGGGGTCTCATTTATAAAACTTTGCATAGAATCCTTACTAAAAGCATATTTAAGCTCAGCAACTTTTTTTTCTGTCTCCTCAATACAAGACTGGACAATGTGAGAACAACATAAATGCAGTTCTCAAACATTTTTGTGATGATTATGGAACTGGATCTGAACTTAAAGGAACGATGTGCTGTGTCAGGAGAGCATATGGACAGAGCCAGTCTGCTTATGCAAGGGCAGGGGGATGCCCAACGTGCCTCATGTCATGGCTGGATCCCAGGAAAGATCTTGTTGGAGGGGGTTACTTGCAAAAACCACCATAGATTAGGGACAGAAAGCTCTTTCCATATTTTGGGGATTAAAGGTGATTTGATTAGGTGTTACGATATCGAGATCAGGAATGTGTAGGTTACTGCAACAGATAAGTTTCCATCTAATGGGGTAAAATAATAGAAAATGCAGGTATATTAGTTTTCCTTGTGCACAATTTTACCACAGGGGAAGTCAGTGAAGTGAATGCAAGATTTGTTTTGACTTCTGGCAGCCTAGAGAAGGCTGAAGCCGCACAACGGTTTATAACATGTAGCCTGCGGCACACTTTCACCTAAATTCCTGGGCGTAACCTAACTCTGAAGCTTCAAAAAAACAAACAAGAAAAACAAAAACATAATTGTTTAATTTGATTTGGTGAGAGTAAATAACTGAGGGGGTGTGTAGAAATGAGTGACTGTCTGGGGGTGGACCTTGACTGACCTATTCTGGAACATTTTGTCGTTTGTGATGTGTACGTATGTGTTATTTCCATGTGTTGTGTGTCTTATATGTGAATTTTAATTAAATTGTTTTCCACAGGGTTGGAATAATAGATGAATCTTGTTGGTGTTTTAATGTGTCATTATAATGCATATACTAACTGAAAAAACTATGTTATTTTTATGGAAAAAGTGATTGCATGAGTTGTGATTGAAGTATCAGCCAGCCCGAGGTAACAGACATGTCAGTCTGGCTTTTATGGGAAATAACAAGGGATTGTAATGGTTTTGGGCTTTTAATTTAACAACAAATAAAAAATAGAGTCCAAGGGCTACTTTGAGACAAAGTTAGCATCTAAAGATGCCCTCTAAAGGACTCGAGAAATAAAAACATTTCTACAATGACAAGAGAGTAGCAGAAACATATGAATTTTACCCAAGCTGTTTGAAAATGAAAGTGGCTTAATGTGGTTTCAGTGCTTGTTTAGGGGGAATGAGACAATGCTATATTAATTTGAGATGATTTTAAAATATGATTATATAATCTACATAATATTATATTATTTTGTCAAGTGTCATGTTTGCCATAACTTTGTCGAAAAGGGGGATAGTATTCAATGAGCATAAGAATATTTAATATTCAAGGAGGTGTTTATATATGAAATACCTGATGACGATCAGCAGCACCTATGAAGGTAATAACTAAAGATTAAAGTTGACTACAGGGACACTAAAAAGAGAGGGAAATAAAATAGATGATTTAGATAATTAAATTTAAGCAAATAAATACAATTAGCAACCTCAAAAATACGAATGACAGCTGGAAGACAACTTCAAAGGGTAGGCTAACACATAGATGGCCTTGAATTATTAAAAGGTTTTAAAAAAATTTAAAGACCATCCTCCCTACTCACTACTTGAGTGTGGGTCATAATTAAATTTGGAAAAGGAAAAATGTTCAGGTAGCTTCATTCAACAACCAACAGAAAGATTAATGGTTACAAGAAAACTCACTTGCTTATATCACAGGTGTGTCTGAGGGAGAGGGTCGGGGGGAGAGGGTGACAGGATACTACTTATCAACCAGGTGTGAATTTAACTAGAGCACGCTGTCAGCTCCAGACAGAAAAAGTAGACTGCGTGGTGATAACTAGCTAGCTTTGCTGTTCGAACAAAGGGCTGTCAAATAAAAGCGGCTGTCTCTCGCCCGCTCTCTTTCCAGAACAACCATGTACACAGAGTCAGGTTCATGGAATTAACGCAAAACAAACACACTGCTATTGTTTACAAATCAAATAAAACACAAACAGCTGGTTCTGGTAAAACACATGCCTTATAATCTAAATAAAAAAAAACTGTGCTCCAACCCAGATTATAGAAAAGAAAAGGAATTTCCTACTTGAAAAGTCCTTCAGTCCGGAGGCATTGACGAAAAGTTATCCTTGAATAAAAAAGTTTTAATCTGTTCACCTGAGAAGAGCACGGAGGGGAACGAATCGAAACGTTCTGTCGGGTGATCTGAACGCGCTCCTGGTTGGTTGGAACTGTGTGGAGAGGAAAGGAAAGCAATGATCCCTTGGCAGTTCTGGAGTTCAATCCTTCAGGACCAGCCGTGGATTGGAGAAGGGAGTGGGTTGCAGTCAGGTTGCCTTTCAGCTAAAGAGCGGGTACCCTCCCTCAAAGCGGCATGGGAAGGGGAGGGTAGCTCACAAGTAGGTTGCTTTTCCTTGTGAACGCTGGATCACTGTCGGCAGGAGAGCTTGGGTTTGTCCCTCCATCAAGCTGGTAAACTTGGTCGAAAAAGGGAAGAGCGAATCTTCGCTGTGATATTCATTCTGGCAGTGGGTGCTGCGTCATCTGTGGACGGCATTGTAGTAGCACATGAGCTTATCTTGGGAGTGTCCAGGTCGCAAATAAGCTTTGAGGAGCTTGGAGGAGCATGAGGAAGATGGCAGCTGGCACGGTGCAAGGGGTGCTGGGAGACTGAGTCCATTTAATATTTGGCATTTCAGGGCTGACCCAACAAACATGAATAGAATTGGAAAAGGAAAATCAAAATAAATTTGAGATAAATCATTGCAAATCATTGGAAATCCCAGCAGGCGGAAGGCTGTCTGGGAGTTAAAGGACTTGGCCAACCTGAGGGACATACCTCAGCCTCTAAGAATAGCTCACAAGTGGGATGACAGGGGTTGTTTCTCAACATTGCAGAGAGCCGGTGTTTCATAAACAAAGATCACTATTCACAGTTCAAACAGAACTCGGTTTAAAAATAGATTGTTTTAGAACAGAAACTAATGTTATTAGCAATCTTTGAACCCTCCTTATTTGATCAAAATATGGGAATTAGATTGTTTACTGTCATGATCAATCCATGAATTAAGTAATTCTCCAAAGGTTAATTACTCTTATCCAGATAATTTTTAAATATAACATGTCTCAATCCAAAGAATGTTTTGTTTTCTTTCATTGCTTATTGGTTTAGAGGTAAACCATTGGTGCCAAATTAGTGAAACTAATTTAGCTTTATCCCAGCATCTGCAGGTCAAGCCTTGCTCCTTAAAACATCCAAATTCATCTAGAACTGATAAGAATCCATGGTTTCTCATTGTATTACATCATTCATATTTTGTGTTCCTTTATTTTAACCGTATATTTATTTTAATCAGTAGTGTTTTCTTTTATTACTAGTTTGGGTGATTAAATGTTTTTATTATTTCTTTTGTGTAAATTAATCTTGTGTTTGGAAAGTAACAGTTGTCATTTCTTGTTCAACACACAAACTGCAAGTGTATGACCACTAGACGCTAAAGAATTAATTCCTTCAGAATTATGAGACTGATACAGAAATTAAAATAGTTCCTGATAGAATCAGCTGGTGCCCCGAATAATACTAATTTTCCACAAATTATTAACTTTGACTGCCATAAGCAGTCCTTTGACTTTTCATAGCCAGTTAGTTATATTTTTATTTAATATCTGCAACACAATAACAGCAGAAAAAATATATCTGGAGAGTAGTAGGAGGGAAAAGTGGTCAGTCTGTCCTCCAACAGTCTAAACCTATAGCAGCATAACAAAAAAATTGCTCAGAATTTAACAGGGAAGATAAGCCAAAACAGGAGAAATGTGATCTCTATAATATTCACCAGAACTCTTGCTGCAGCATTTTGGATCAACTGAAGGCTTTTACTTGCATTTTGTCAATAGTATGTCTCTGCAGACCCTGAGACTGCAGATTCATACCCGCAGATCTACACGCACAGTTCTAGACCCCTTGTTTTTCCCAACAGTGTCCCCTACTGGATGGCTATATAACTGCAATTAAATCAGCGCCTCACCCAAACACTGTTTGAAAGAAGTTAGACTTTTAATACTTTATTACAATTTTAAATTTTTTACTACACCCGAATAAAATACCAACATTTAATTGTTGATTCATGCCTGGGTGCTGTTCTTTATAATTATTGTTAGCTGGTTGTTTAGTATGGTTTGATCACGCTATTTTAGTTCTTTATTTCTTAATATTTATCAAATTGCTGACTGGCACGCCAACAACTTGCATGGCATTGATCAAACCCGCTACAGCATATTATAGAAAATGTCTGGTTTTGGGTGTCCAGTGCTCCCTTTTGTTGTGGGAATTTCAAACAAAGACTGTGAAATACTGAAATGGTTTGAACGTTTTATTGATTGCGATTTTATTTCCAATGCATCATTATATCTCCACATCAGGAAGATATGCAGAGAGAAAAAAGAAAGAAATCAAACATATAAAAAAATTGAAAATGGAAATATTTAATAAATTTAAAAAAATTAAATAAATAAATACCTATCACCGTCCATAGTGAAATACTTAAAATTCTGCAGCATAGCAAATACATACATACATTATATCGACATATAAAAACATTACCTACAATTTGAAATGTCCCTTCCTTCCTCATCTGCCTTCCAAGCCTCCGACAGAACTCCTCCACTTCACTGTTAAGGTAAACAGAGAACATAATAATAATAGTACTGGGATAGCAGAGGAAGGGCCGGCCCTGGGGTATTTAGCGCCCCAGGCAAGATTTTAGCAGCCCCCCCAACCGACCAAGGGGCAAATGTACTCACGTGCTTCAAATTTCGAAGTTTTTTTTACAAGTGGGTATTTGGGTGACCTTTAACTTTTGTAGATTTTCAATTGTACAATCCAAGTTTGAATGTTTTAACTAAACCATATTATAACCATTATCATTTTTTGTAGATAATTTTTTTATTGAACAAAAATGGACAGAAGAGACAAATAACTAATTAGTTTATGGATTTTATTTATTTATGTTGAATCACATCTTTGTTTGACCCCATGTTGTAACTCTGGTGTTTCATCTATTGTTGCTCCTGTTCTAGGAGCTGATTTTTCCAGACCTGCCACTGTAACTACAGCAGGCAGCAGCTCTTGCACTTCTCTAAACTGAGATGCAGAGAGAGGATTTACTTATTATGATAAAATACGGGAAATTTACAAGTAAACTTTAATACGGCAAGACGGCAAAGAAAGTACAGAGGTTCCCGTAACCCCACCTCCCTGCTTTGTCACAACACCCCCCGCCAGCTCCTGCTGAGGGAGAATTGTCTGATGACAATGCACAGTAAAAGTGTACAGCGTGTGCGCTGATTGAATTCATTTTCATGGGAAATTTGGAGTAGCTTTATAGAGAGAGTGCATTTAAAAATACGATACATACATTTAATAATTTTTTTTTCTCAATTTTGCGCACTGTCAAGCAGATGGCGCTCCAGGCAGCCGCCTGTGTCACCTGTCGGCAGAAGCAAAAGCATCAATAATACTCAGAAATAACTGCTTCTCTCCTCTAACCTCTGTTGGTAAACAGGCCCTGTCAGGAAGACCAGGGGCCTGTACCATGAAGGTAGCTGAACAAACTCGGGGTTACAGGATTGGTTTTGAGTCGACAAAACCAAACTGATGCAATCCGGCTTTATTGCTACCATGACGCAGCTCATCAACTTTCTCTGTCAACCCAGGCTTTGATCCTTAAGCTATGAGTAAAAAAAATTAAAAGAGTCACGTCGACAGTGAACAACCAATCGCGTTCGATATGGATAGAGCGAGAGGTATGTACTTTTCAGCGAAGGAGCAAGAGATAATTCTTCAGAAATATGAAGAATATAGAAGTATTTTTCAAGCATGCAGTAACACTGTATTTGCTGCCAAAGCAAGAAAACAATCTTGGAGGAAGATTGCTGATTGCGTTAATGCGTATGTTAAACAACTAATGTACATTTATGTAGGCTAATCATATGAAAAATATATATTTAAAATCATTCTTAACAGGTAGCTACTGCAGACTACTGTATAATAGATTTCTAAATGTGAAATATGCTTTTTTGAAGAAGAAAAAAATTAGTGTGAAATGTTAAATTTGTTCATGTGATGTCACCCTATCAAAATATCTTACCGGCAATTTTATAAAAGCCCTCTTTTATGGACATGGAGGATAAATGTTCATAGAACACAATGAAGCTATTTATGTACCCCTGCAGAGCCAGGAACACCTTTCGAATGGGGTTTTTTCTTAGCTCAAATACATGTATTAAACATTAAACCAAAAGGGAAACTCCTGTCTGATTGAGTAGCTCAAGTTGCAGGATTTAAAATCGACTCTTTTTCGGGAAAAAGTCTTTTAAAAACAAATTATATAATTATATATAAAACACTGAAGTTTTAGGCGGAAAGGCCTCCATTACCTAAAGATAGCAGATGAAAACAATACAACACCACAGAAAGGGAAAAATCTTTAAAATGTGTTATCCTAACTAATTCGCCTCTGCCCAGACAGACCTGTGAACGATTAAGCATCCGAGTTGCTGCGTGTCGATGAGGGAAGGAGGGTGAGGTGACATTAGCGTAGCGGCTAACAATGGCTCCGATCTGGTTAACAGCAGTAAAGCTCCTGGCCTGTGGCTCCGTTCAGCTGCGTCTGGCTCCGGCTGCTTGGCGATCGGGCCCCAGCATCCACTTTTTACAGTACAGATGAATGCGGCTTCTGCTGGTTCTGGCCTGGCACATGTGGTTTCCACTCGTTCAGTCTTGCAGCCTGTCTGCGGCCTGTAACTCAAAGAGGTAGCGTCGGGCTCAGGGACAAATGTCTTTGTTTGTCAATGTTTAAGATTCACCTGGAGTGTTCTTTCGGTTCCTTTGGAGCTAGTTTCTGCCAGAAACTCGGGCCTTCCTTCGCCAGCGAAGGAGGATGGATGGAAATTTGAATCCCTTCTGTTGCTGGTCCCTGGCAAGAGGTAGGCTCAGAAGGAAGCTCAACAGGAAGGGGCGGTCCTATTTATAAGTTCACTTGGCAGACTTCCGGTGGAATAGAGGAGCATAGCGCCCTCAATGGCTGTGTGGGACCCAACAATTGCGATTGTTAACCCAGTTTTCTCTCAGTATTTTTCTCCCCATAGAAGCTCCACACAGTCTGGTACCTTGCTCAACTATAATGCCCCCTGCTGGGTGGGGAACATCGGTCCAGATGATGCTCAAAGTCACCAAGCATCCTCCACGCTGTTTCTTCTCTGTGTTCTCAGACCCCCAGACGGTTGTGGCAGATGACCACTTATACTGAGCCAGGTTCTGCCAGAGGTTTCTTCCTATTAAAGGGGAGTTTTTCTTCTCCACTGTCGCTACATGCTTGCTCAGTATGGGGGATTGCTAAAGAATAGTTGTGGTTGGAGTCTGCATGATCCAGGCACAACCTCACGTCGATGACTCATCGCAATATGCTGGGATTCCTTACATAGAAAACTTTTAACTGACTGGAATGTTTGTATAATTGTATTGAAATTACTTTTGTTGTAAAGGGCCTTGAGATGACATTTGTTGTGAATTGGCCCTATATAAATAAAAGTGAATTGAATTGAATCAGACCAAACCAAACTGGAACACAGAGACAGTTAGCTGCTCAATTAACTAAAGAATACAATGGAATAAAATAGGAGGAACAAGGAAACAAAACAGTTAACCGAAAATACTCATAGCTAAATGCCAGGTTAACTATTATGAGGAGGCTAGGGTCTAACTTAACTCAACTAGAGCTTTAATTTAAATAGTGAATTATTATTAAAGATGAAACAACAATAATGAGAATGAGATATGGGAAAACGTATTGACAGGCTTTGGCTGTGGTACTTCGGCTGTACTTCAGCTGCTAAGCAGATCTTAAAGTGACAGTGTGTAGTTTTTAAAATTAATTTCTGGAAATATCCATTAAAATATTTTAAAAATGAATAAAAATATGGCCAATCATTGAAAGGTATTGGCTGCTTCATAACATATAACCATAAAAAGCGGGTCCTAGTGTATGGGAGCCAACATATTGGACGCCGTGTTTCCTTCTTTAAGAGCCGATGTGGGCAAAAGGCCTTTCCTGACTTTTTGAATACATGGCTATATCCCTTTTCCGCTTGTCCTCATTAGAAGTTTTAATGAGAGCTAAATAAATAGACTTAAAAAAATGATTAAAAAAACTTTCACAAACCCTTACCGTCTGACCCACCTGATCCAAGATGCACTTAACCCAGGTCACTGTCCCTGCTTGGAAAGAGGTGCGCAATCAGCTGTTGTGTTTGAGCCTTCATGCAACACGGACCTGGCCCGCGTCAGAGGGAGAAGCCCACACATATAAGCAACACCACCAGAAATCTAGAGTAAACATTAGCATTGCATTATCTTGATGGAAATAACTTAAGGACCAGCAAAATCTAAGGAAACATGCTGAGGTTGCATGCTTTCTGCTGGACAGGTAACAACTTCCACCGTAATGTTGTTTGTTTTTCTCTGGAGGTTTAAATATCTTCCTTTTAGTAGTACAAATTGTGCAATTTCGATTTTTTGACTCGAACACAAAATTACCTCTTGCTTGCAATGATATGTACTGCCCCCTATCATCAGGAATCTACACTCTCACTTTAATAAAAAAATCATTGATCACAATAAATTGGATACGATCTAGACCTAAAGCAAATTAAGGGGTAAAAACTTTTGAAACTGGTCAACAGGATCAAAAGTTTTGGGAACTATGTGTTCTCCATTTCATTAAACGGATAAGAACCATCCATTTCTGGGCCATGAGTCACAGGTTGGTTATTGAATCAATTTTAACATTTGCTATGGTGCGTTTGTTTGGTAATATCAGTGTTCTGAGTAAGAATAAATAAAAAAGCATTATTAAACTATGAGTTTTAATGACCTACTAGACTCTGTTTTTAAAATTAGAGTAATTGAAAAGGGAGATGTCAATTTTGGCTAACCTCTGCATACCCTCTTGCAGAGTTTCAGTTTCAGTTTCTCCCTTCTAAGAGAAGCAGTGATGTTACGATGTGTGCCGAGGCTACAAAGCGTGTGTCGAGCAGTGGAGGGGGCGTTTCCGCAAAGCACGTATCGAGGCCTTCTTCATTTAGGGGAGGAGCCGAAAAGATGACGTCTGAAGCCCCGTTGGCGGCTGTACCACGTGACCGCTTCGGGAAGGGGTTCGGCGTTTGCTGAGTGGTTTGACAGCAATAAAAACCCCTCAGGCTCCATTCAAAATGTGGGTTTGTGTTGGTGAGTTGCAGTCAGTTTGGAGTTTGGACAAAGTTTGGATAGGAGTGATTGGTTAGAGTTCATATAGTTTGGAGATAGTTTTGTGGGTAAAGAAACAGATAGTTTGAAGATTGGGACACATCTATGCGTGGATACGCGTGAGCCCCTGCATAACCACAGTGCTGCGCAATGCAAGACCTCCCAGTGGCCGGCTGCCACACATGCTGCGTTTTTGCGCGCTGCAAAGGAGAAGTTAAATGTATTTCCTCTGGGAGAAAAGACGTATGCTCGACGTTCACCTCAAAAGACAGGATGATTCTTTTTCAGGTTGCGCACATAACTCCCTCGAGCTGTGCCTTGCTCGCATCACGTGCATGATGTGTGGCCAGGGGCGGAAATCCAATTTCAATTTTGGGGGGGACAATAAACAGTAAAATTTTAGAGAGTAATTTTTGGGGGGGACATGAAAAAAAATGCTCTCTCCTGCGTCTTTGCAACTTGTGTTGCACAGTTTGCCTTCAGCATAGTAAATAATGTTATGAATTGATGCCTTTATGACCACATTCAACAAAATGTCTTAATTTTCACTACAGTCAAAGTAGATTTACAAAAATGTAAGCATGAAGAAGTTCCAACATTAGTACGGAAACACTTTCAAGGCTAATAACATCAAACTACTTCAAAAATCAAGTCAAGTATCAAAATGACTGAAATCTCTTTAATAAATCATAGAAATGTTTGTAGGCTATTCGAGAATAACTCTGTAATATTTAATAACTTTATCTAAGTCCTACTGAACGAAAAGATACACAAAATCTACAAATATATTCTTGAAATATTTGTTTCATTTTAATAATAAAAAAAAACTGTTTACTTTACAAATACACTAAACATATACATACTCTATAGTTTATCTTTGAATTTAATCGATCTCTCATTTTTCTCAGTTTTCATATTGTTTTTTGGTCTGTGTGGCTAAAACGGGATCTTCGGCTCTATGTTTTACACAGAGAGCTTTGAGCAACGTGCCTCCACCACACATTTGTTGCAACCAGTTCATCCCTAAGCTACACCTGCACTATTGTAAACAGCTGCAGAGCCTGGGGAAGACGTGATAAGAGCGGTTAAACGCTGTGGTATTCCATACATCGGACCAGTTAGTTTTGATTCTTACCCATATTCATCTGCTTAAAGGATGAAACACGGACATTTTCATCGATCTGTAAATGCTCGGCAGATTCCAGGGGCAGACCGTGAAAGCGTACGTGTCCGGGAAAAGAAACTTTTGGTCACCTTAGTGAATGGAAAAATAATAGTGGAATAATCCTGGAATGACCAGCGAACATGAAGTGACAACTTTTTTTTTACTGTGGTGGTGGTCTGTCATAAAGGGATCTCCGACCGGTGATCAAAGTCTAAAGATATCGCCCAGTAATCGGTGTCTATGTTCGACATAATATGACCACATTTGACATACATATTTAAGTTTGTAGAACAAGCATATGATAATTAAATGACTTACTGCTGGAAACCGCTGGCTTTTGATTCCCGCCTCCTGTGAGCCTGCGGGCTGCTGTGAAGCTGTTAGCGGGGGAGACCCGGCAGCACCGCCCGTTGGAAACAGCGTGTGTGGACTGACCGTATCAACTTGAGGAATAAGGGGGGTGGACTATAATTTCTCAACAATTAAAAACACATGGTTTTGTATTTGTTGTGGTTTTAGGAGACAATACAGTTTTACTGATAGCATGTATGCTTGTACAATAACTTCTTTTGTGGGGGGGACAACTTTGTGTGAGGGGGGAACGTGTCCCCCCCGTCCCCCCTGGGATGTCTGTGGCCACTGTCAGTTCACCGCAATAAAAGTTCAGTGAAAACGTAGGAGGAAAAAACACGTTGCATTGTCAAAACGTTTACACATACGCAGGATGTGTGTCCAAGGAGAGATAGATAATGGAGGCAGCTAGGAAGAGGAGGATTTCCCCTGTGTGTGAATATTTTAACCAAATAACTACTAATAAGGTAACCTCAGTCTAACATTATGTCAGAGAAGTTAGATTTGCTTATTAAGAGCTGTATATTCTTTTACCGCTTTTTATTTTATTTTAAGGTGAAGTGTTTAGTGTGTTCCAAGGAGATGGGGTACAATACCTCATCCATGCTAAGGCATTACCATAATTTGCATGAGAATAAGGAGCCATATAGCAGGCTGGAAAGCCCCCTGGAATATTGGGAAAAGCAAAAATTACTGTACCCCAATTTATATAGTTGACAGCTCTTGTGTTTTTGTGTACGCCTGCATCTTCTATGCCTTGTGAAAGAGTGTATTCGAAGGCTGGTGAGGTGGTGTCCACAAAAAGGAATCACTTAAAACCAAAACTGTTGATAAACTGCTATTTTTGAATTAAAATGAATAAAGTCTCCCCTGTTCAGTACATCATCGTCTAAGTTACACAATCATTTTCATTCCAGACTTCCTAGTTCCACAAGAGCTTTCACTTTCCTCCACCTGTATTTTGACAAAAGTGACAATTATTATTGACAGAATACATTCAAAATGTTTTTATTATTTATTATTTCACATTTGTAATATGTGTAGAATTTTTTTTTTTTACTCAATCATTTCCAAGAGC
This sequence comes from Apricaphanius iberus, assembly GCA_028564705.1. Taxonomy (NCBI): domain Eukaryota; kingdom Metazoa; phylum Chordata; class Actinopteri; order Cyprinodontiformes; family Aphaniidae; genus Apricaphanius; species Apricaphanius iberus. The sequence goes on along the minus strand of JAPXFQ010002457.1, from coordinate 35,213 downwards.
CATAGCAGACTTACAACTTTAATGCATCACACCTTAAGTGGCTAAGATCTACAGATGCCTGTGATTATGTATCTGGCCAGTAGGGGGGTTTGCGTGCGCATGAAGCCCCGTGAGCAAAAACCTTTCTTGAACCACTTTGCTGAAGTGGTTCAATGCCTCATGGGGTTTCATCTCACCATCACTAAAGAGAAGGTATACCTTTTCATCCATCCATCCATCCATTTTCTGAACTGCTTAGTCCTCCAGGGGTCACGGGGGGGCTGGTGCCTATCTCCAGCTGTCAATGGGTGAGAGTACACCCTGGAATGGTCTCCAGTCCATCACAGGGCCACAAAGAGACAGAGAGGACAAACAACCATGCATGCATACACCTAAGGACAAATTAGAGTGATCAATTAACCTGACAGTCATGTTTTTGGACTGTGTGAGAAAGCCAGAGTACCCGGAGGGAACCCACGCATGCACGGGGAGAAAATGCAAACTCCATGCAGAAAGGCCCTGGGCCGGGATACAAACCCAGAACCTTCTTGCTGCAAGGCAACAGTGCTAACCCCTGCGCCACCGTGCAGCCCATGTATACTTTTTAATGTAAGACAAAAGGTACCTGAAATAATTTGTTCCATCTGCCTTCAGATTTTTAAACAGGATGTAACTGATCTTGTGGGAAAGTAGGCTCAGTGAAATCTTGGTGACTACTGCGCTGTTGTACCAATGTCATTCAATTCAGTTTATTTATATAGCGCCGTTTCACAACAGATGTCATCTCAAGGCACTTTACAAGAAGAGTTATGACAATACAATGTTTAATGTAGAAATTAGAGAACCACAGAAGATTGCGTCGTGTAATTCTCAGTAATCCCTCACACTGAGCAAGCACGAAGCGACGGTGGAAAGGAAAAACTCCCTTTTCACAGGAAGAAACCTCCGGCAGAACCAGGCTCAGCACAAGCGGTCATCTGCCGAGACCGTCTGTGGTTTGGAGAATACAGAACACAGACACAGAACAGAGACACAGAAAGAGCAACAGAACTGATGCAAAACTTTGTTGCAGGACTTGGAGAACTTTCCGTCACTGCAATGCTATCTTAGTCAGGGTCGTCAAGCAGGGCGCGTCAGGAGCACCTACTGTAGGAAGAGACTAAGAGAAAACAGGTTAGCGCTTGAATTGACAGCACATCATGCAGTTGGGGAGAAGTAGGAGAGAAAGTAGGAACATACCCTAATAATGTCCTAAAGCAGCATAGCTACTTACATTAACCTATCTCTAACTAGCTACTCTACCTCTTCCAATCTCTTCCTAGCTTTTGACACTCTACCTGACTATTAACATTAACCTGTCTCCTAGCTACTAGGAGACCTAGCTACTAACACTCTCTACTTGGGTTACATTAATCTATCTCTACGTAGCTACTCTACCTCTTCATATCCTTTTCTAGCTTTTGACGCTACCTGGCTACTAACATTAACCTATCTCTTCCTAGCTACCTGTCTAAGCTGTCTCTAACTGCCTATTAACATATCTCTAACTGTAAGCTTTGTCAAAGAGGAAAGTTTTAAGCCTAGTTTTAAAGATATACAAATTGTCTGCTTCACGAACCAAACCTGGGAGCCTGTTGCATAGGAGGGGAGCCTGATAGCTGAAAGATCTGCCACCCATTCTACTTTTAGAAATCCTAGGAACTACCAGTAAACCTGCAGTCTGAGAGCGAAGGGCCCTGTTTCGAACATATGGAACAATCAGTTCTCTTATGTATGATGGAGCTAGATTATTAAGAGCTTTATATGTCAGAAGGAGGATCTTGAATTCTATTCTAGATTTTACTGGGAGCTAGTGAAGAGAAGCTAAAACAGGGGAAATGTGACCCCTTCTTTTAATATTCATCAGAATCCTAGCAGCAGCATTTTGGACTAACTGAAGACTTTTAATTGTTTTCTGTGGACTACCTGATAATAAAGAGTTACAGTAATCCAGTCTTGATGTAATAAAGGCATGGACTAGTTTTTCAGCATCATTCCTGGACAGGATGGTTCTATTTTTTGCAATAGTCCTAAGGTGAAAAAAGGAAATCCTAGAGACTTCTTTAATGTGAGATCTAAATGACATATCTTGGTCAAAAATAACACCAAGGTTCTTTGCTTTATTACTGGAGGGTAATTTAATGCCGTCTAGGTGAAGGGGTTGACTAAGTAGTTTCTTTTTCAGAGCTTCTGGTCCAAAGACGACAACTTCTGTTTTATCAGAATTCAGAAGCAAGAAGTTTAGAGTCATCCAAGTTTTTATGTCTTCCAGACATGCCTGTAGTCTACCTAACTGATTGGATTCATCGGGATTTATGGATAGATATAGCTGTGTATCATCTGCGTAACTATGGAAATGTATCCCTTGGTGCCTAATTATTTTACCAATAGGAAGCATATATATAGTAAAAAGAATCGGCCCAAGCACTGAACCCTGTGGTACTCTGCAAGTAACTATTGAGGTTGAGGAAGATTTATCATTTATCTGAACAAACTGAAATCTGTTAGACAAATAAGATTTAAACCAACCTAGTGCTGTTCCTATTATACCGACACTTTGAAGCCTTTCTATGAGAATATTGTGATCAACAGTGTCAAAGGCAGCACTGAGATCTAACAGGACCAGAATGGTCACCAGTCCATTGTCTGAGGCTATGAGAATATCATTAGTAACCTTCACCAGAGCTGTTTCAGTTTTATGATGAGCTCTAAAGCCTGACTGAAACTTCTCAAACAATTCATTATTGTTTAAATGCTCAGATATCTGGTGTGCAACTATTTTCTCAAGAATTTTAGATAAGAAGGGAAGATTAGATATCAGTCTATAGTTAATTAAGTCGTTTTGATCAAGAGATGGTTTCTTAAGTAGAGGTTTAATTACAGCTATCTTAAACTCCTGTGGTACATATCCATTGACTAAGGATAGATTCATTATATCTAAAATTGGAGCAGCGATCAGAGGGAAAACTTCTTTGAAGAGTTTAGTTTGGATTGGGTCTAAAACGCAAGTTGAAGGTTTAGATGAAGCTAATAATTTTAGTACATCAGAAGGTTCGGCTGCATTAAAGCAGTTTAAGCGTATATTAGGTTCAACCATTTTTGATGTTTGCTCATTAACTAGGGAGGAAGCAAGCATATTGGGAAGGTTCCCAATTATCTTATTTTTTATAGAGTCTATTTTATTTATAAAGAATTGCATGAAGTCATCACTACTAAGAGCTTGGGGAATGGGAATCCTTTATGACTTAAACTGTGTTGGTTGTATGCTCTTATACTGTGTTGTGTGCTCTGTTGTAAGTTATATGGTTTTATTTCATTGTCATATTTTGTCTCAGTCTGTGCTTGACTCCTGCTGCAAACCGAATTGCAATTCGGGGACAATAGATAAATAAATAAATAAAAAAGATTTAATTTCACATTTATTTATTTATATGTTTCTAGATCAGATTTAATTACACATTTCTCCATCACATTTATTTACATATTCTTAGATCATATTTATCTACACATTTCTAGATCACATTTATTTACACATTTCTCGATCACATTTATATACACATTTCTAGATCACATTTATATACACATTTCTACATTTCTTAACAGATTTACAGAAGTGTATTCTAATAAGGGGGATGTTTCTAACACTGACCTAAAGCCTGAATGTTCTGCTTCAAGTCTCTGTCTTTACACTGAAGTGGCTGAGGACGGAGGAGCGTTAGCATTAGCTAGCTACTCTGTGTGCCTGTGACAGAGTTGAGCTACCCGGCTGCTGGAATCTCACTGTCAGAGTAATGCTGGTTTATCACCAGGTCTGTCCTTGACATAGAGGGCTCCAGCGAGCAACAGACAAAAACGAAGGTGCCTTGGAAGGTGAGGTGCAGGGGTGCAAATGTTATCAATTGAAGACTAACCGGGTAGGCTCCTAGCTAAGCTAGTCTTAATTTTTTGACAACATTTCACGATTTATCAATGTCTCATGTTGAATTCCCTGGGAAGCTGGCTGCCCAGGACAGCAATATAAGGAGCAGCGTTCATCTTCTGGGCACCAACCTGTCCTTGTGAAGCAGTCAAGGGAACCGATACTTCAAAATACGTAGTCAAAGCTGCAGTTGTTAGCTCTTATAAAGATTAGCTTTGCGCATAGATCGTGCATTACTTTAATAGATCATCAGGAGTTGACGCAGCCTTGCAAATGAAAACCATGGAATGATGAAGTGGGAGGCTTGAACCATAAAAGTTTTTATTTATTACCTACCCACTACTTTTCCATACTATTTCCAGAATGAATATAATGTTACTGAAAATCTTTTTTAAATTATGAAGTAAAGGATTTTATTTATTTATTCAATTTATGTTTAGACCAATATTCATCAAAATGTTTCAGTTTTCTTTGCAAGAATTTAAACATTATTTGTAAAAAATCAACTTTTCTGCTTTTCAATATATCCAACTAATTATTTTATCAAAGCATCTTTTAATTTTATTCTTTAAGCAGCTCACCAAACATTCACACTCATTGTCTGATTTGTCAACTAGATATTTTACTTTGTCACCAGACTGTCCTAATTTCATCATCTACACCCATTTATCATCATTTATTCATGCTCAAATTTTCCATTTTCACTTCAATACAACTTCATATCACCTTGGCTATCTGATTTTATTGCTCCCTTTCTGTTCTGCAGTTTATCCACCTCAAATTTAAGATTTAATTCTTAGATTATTACAATATAATTTTATTTAGAGGTTCCGAGACTTAACTGTCCACAAACTGGAATCCTATTTGGGTCTGAATATGGGGCCGGCTTCCGTAAACAGACACAAAAGGAATGGTATTGTTAATAGTAAGCCACAAGGATCTAATCTTCAAAATGAGTCGGAATTCTCGACACACTACGTCACATAGCCTGCTTCAAAAAAAATTTAATTACTCTTAATGTTTACTTTATTTTCGATGTAATATGTTTATTTCAGTTTCTTCTACTTTATTTATTTATTTATTTATTTATTCATCATTTACTTTTAAATAATACTTTATACTCGAGTTTTAATCACAAGATTCCTCAACAACCACAACACAGAGACCTCGTCACACACACACACACACACACTTGTTCGCTATCTCTCATTTATATAAGACTCAGATATACACTACAGTTCAAAAGTTTGGGGTCACCCAAACAATTTTGTGTTTTCCATGAAAAGTCACACTTATTCACCACCATACGTTGTGAAATGAATACAAAATAGAGTCAAGACATTGACAAGGTTAGAAATAATGATTTTTATTTGAAATAAGATTGTTTTTACATCAAACTTTGCTTTCATCAAAGAATCCTCCATTTGCAGCAATTACAGCATTGCAGACCTTTGGCATTCTAGCTGTTAATTTGTTGAGGTAATCTGGAGAAATTGCACCCCACGCTTCTAGAAGCAGCTCCCACAATTTGGATTGGTTGGATGGGCACTTCTTGCGTACCATACGGTCAAGCTGCTCCCACAACAGCTCAACGGGGTTCAAATCTGGTGACTGCGCTGGCCACTCCATTACCGATAGAATACCAGCTGCCTGCTTCTTCTCTAAATAGTTCTTGCACAATTTCGAGGTGTGTTTTGGGTCATTGTCCTGTTGTAGGATGAAATTGGCTCCAATCAAGCGCTGTCCACTGGGTATGGCATGGCGTTGCAAAATGGAGTGATAGCCTTCCTTATTCAGAATCCCTTTTACCCTGTACAAATCTCCCACCTTACCAGCACCAAAGCAACCCCAGACCATCACATTACCTCCACCATGCTTAACAGATGGCGTCAGGCATTCTTCCAGCATCTTTTCAGTTGTTCTGCATCTCACAAACGTTCTTCTTTGTGATCCAAACACCTCAAACTTGGATTCATCCGTCCACAGCACTTTTTTCCAGTCTTCCTCTGTCCAATGTCTGTGTTCTTTTGCACATCTTAATCTTTTTCTTTTATTGGCCAGTCTCAGATATGGCCTTTTTCTTTGCCACTCTGCCCTGAAGCCCAGAATCCCGCAGCCGCCTCTTCACTGTAGATGTTGACACTGGTGTTTTGCGGGTACTATTTAATGAAGATGCCAGTTGGGGACCTGTGAGGCGTCTGTTTCTCAAACTAGAGACTCTAATGTACTTATCTTCTTGCTCAGTTGTGCAACGCGGCCTCCCACTTCTTTTTCTACTCTGGTTAGAGCCTGTTTGTGCTGTCCTCTGAAGGGAGTAGTACACACCGTTGTAGGAAATCTTCAATTTCTTAGCAATTTCTCGCATGGAATAGCCTTCATTTCTAAGAACAAGAATAGACTGTCGAGTTTCAGATGAAAGTTCTCTTTTTCTGGCCATTTTGAGCGTTTAATTGACCCCACAAATGTGATGCTCCAGAAACTCAATCTGCTCAAAGGAAGGTCAGTTTTGTAGCTTCTGTACCGAGCTAAACTGTTTTCAGATGTGTGAACATGATTGCACAAGGGTTTTCTAATCATCAATTAGCCTTCTGAGCCAATGAGCAAACACATTGTACCATTAGAACACTGGAGTGATAGTTGCTGGAAATGGGCCTCTATACACCTATGTAGATATTGCACCAAAAACCAGACATTTGCAGCTAAAATAGTCATTTACCACATTAGCAATATATAGCGTGTGTTTCGTTAAAGTTAAGACTAGTTTAAAGTTATTTTCATTGAAAAGTACAGTGCTTTTCCTTCAAAAATAAGGACATTTCAATGTGACCCCAAACTTTTGAACGGTAGTGTATATTTATCTATTTATTTTTAAGCTTATCGCTTCAAGGACTCGAAACCTCAGAATTTATGAAATAATATTATCTAAAACTTCACTTACCGGTTTTGAGTCCTTGAAAAGATTCACCAGCTGACTCCACTCTGGGGGAGAACCCCACATCTGCACCGGGTCCCTAAGGCGGAGAGCCTCCAATTTCCAGCAGCTCATGGTGCTCCTTCCCCGGAGAAATACATCAACAATCAATTCTTAATCAGACTCACATTCACTAACCTAGGTTTAATTTCACTTTATTCCATGACGTCTTTATTCCTAAATCACCATACAAAGTCATTGAATTAGAGAGTCCCACACTCTCACAGCTTCCCACAAGCTGTTACTGACCTGTGATCACAACCCAAACAAGTTTTTGTAGACCTCACCTACAGGAACACTTTAAACCTAGTCTCGATCCCAGATCGTATCGGCAGAACGCGTCCGCTCTTGCTTAGGGGCGACAAAACCCAGAGGCACAGGCAGTTTAATTAGTCTAACACTAATACCATAAAATTCCAAAATTCACTTCACATTAAGTCCTATACTTCCAAAAAACTAAATATTTAACCTGCCCAAAAATAGAAATCATAATTCTTTCATGTAAACATTTATTTTTAGAGTAGTCAATTAGTAGAACTTTTTGTTCATTTTGTTTTTTAAAGTCTACTTATCTGTATATCTGCAAAAATTAAATCCTGTCTCCAAACTCTGATCACGTCGGGGTCACCATCTAAAGGATTTTATTTATTTATTCAATTTAAACCTTAACTCTATAAATTCAATGCGTGTTCATTTTTATCAGAGAGGAGACGAGAGTAATTTAATTTTCTTTAGATTTTAATACAATAAATCAAATACTGGTTCACAGGGTTGCTTAAAACAAATCAAATTTTAGTTTACAGAGTGGTATAAATTATTCACACTCTGGGTCACCATACCTAGGAGGAATGACAACGTATATAATAGAAACATTAAGTTTTATATTTTAACACAAAGTTAGAGAAACTCCCCTATAGCTTTACATATAGGACACGAAACATGATTGGTTCATTCAAACTTTTGACAAGACCAACCTCCTTACAACCATGCATGCATAACTAATGACCTTCCTGTTATTCTGACTTTACAAACCAGCTCTAACTAGATTTTCTGCTGACAAAGAGTGTGGTATCTTATCTTATGTGGTTTTTATCTGCATCCTTCCATTGTCAATTGTATGGTGATGTTATCTGCCTGTGCTTTCCTGCTCAATGTACTGTTTTTCCTTGACCCAAACAAGAACTGACTCTGCAAAATACCTCTAAAACAATCTTAAAAGTATAATTAAAAAGTATGGTAACTAAAACACCTTAATCAAACATTAATAAACGTTTAATATACTTCAGAAGTCAAATACTTCATATGTTTTGGTTACTCAGGTCACTCTGTATATTGTGTTAAAGGGCCATCTATACAATATAATTGTATAGATGGCCCTTTAACACAAAGGGCCATCTATACAATTAAGTGTTAATTGTGACAACAATTAACACTTATTGATTTTACAGTAAACTTTTTTGAGAACGTAGATATATTCGATCTGTCATCATATGGCATTTAGAAAAAATTTAAATAATTCTAAATGATCTCAAGTTTGTCATGGTACTACAGTAGACCACTTTGTTATGTTTATGTTTTTAGATACATTTTTGTGGAGAACAGTTACATATATGCATATACATGTGTCGGTGTTAGCTTTATGAAGTAGTTTAAGATTTGCATCTTTATTTATAAGTAAAGAAGTGTTTTAATTTATAATTGCCTCGTTTTTACATCAAAAATTTGTTGAATAATAAAACAAATGATAGGAATTGCACTACAATCAATAACTGTCCAAGCCAGGACATGAAACCAGTACTTTAAAGAGCAAAACATGGGGGGATATAAACTAATACAGTAGGTCCATCTACTAAAAATTGTGTTCACAGTATAGATGGCCCTTTAACATGCTGTAAAGTGACAAACCTAGGTATTATGAAGTTCTAGACTTTTTTTCAAAGACACTAAAATTATATTCATGCTGGAAATAGTATGGAAAAAGTAGTAGGTAGATCTTATTTTTTATATATGTATATATAGTATTTTAGCTGTAACTCTAAAACTACAATAGTCAGACATTTCAAATCTGGACTAGATTATTCTACACTAATAGCAGAACAATTAACACCAACTCTGGGATTTGTAAAATTGTTATGTGATTTATCACACTTATTTTGCCTGCAAGGCTGCGTCAATTCCTGGCCATTCTCTGGCACAAAGGTCACCTTTATAAGAGAGCTAACATTGGCAGCTTTGACTGCCTATTTTCAAGTATCGTCTCCCTTGACCGCGGCCCTGTGTAGGGAATTCAACATGAGACACGGACAGGTGCTTGTGAACTGTTGTCAAAAAATGAAGACAAGATGTAAAGGTGGACTGAGGACTAGGTTGTGAGTTGCTACTTGGGGGCTTCCCGCTAGCTTAGAAGCCTGAACTGGGTTAGCCTTTGATTGTTAACCTTTGCACCCCAGCACCTCGCCTTCCAAGGCAACTTTGTTTTCGTCTATTGCTCGCAGGAGACCTTCATGTCAAGGACAGACCTGGCGATTAACCAGCATTATGGGACTTTCAGACTGGCAAAGCATCCAGGTGTCAAACAGCTCAAATGGATGAAAGTTGCTGCTTTTAAAATTCGAACCCAGCTGCTCGCACTTTTGTACTCCGCGTTGGCGCCCCATGTCAGTACATCAGCAAGCGGGCAGGGGTTTCTCTTTCACCGGGAAACTAGTAGTGTATATTTAGTAACCATAGTTACCCTAACCGGGGTTGTTCTAGAGTTTGCTAACATAACAAGAAAGTTAAAAGAATATATTGAACTGCTTACATTCCATTGGTACCTTCTGTCAGGATTCTACACTCCCTCATCATCTCCACCTGTGTTGTCCTGTCTGAACCTCCTCACCTCCTATTGTTTGCACCTCTGTTCACTTCCTGTTGTCTTCACCTGTTCCTCCTTGTCTCCCCCTATTTAAGATCCAGCAAGCGCTTCCCGTCCGCCCGTCTCCCGTCGCGTCAATGGACGTCCGTTCAGCTTCCTGCTGGACCTCCTGGTCCCCAGGCGAGGAGGCCATTCAGGCCGTCCGCCCGCCTCCTGTCCCATCAGAGAACGTCCGCCAGTCTTTCTCCCAGCCAGAGGACACCATTCGGGCCGTCAGCCCGGCTCACGTCCCGTAAGGGGACGTTCGCCAGTCCTTCGTTCAGCCAGAGGACACCACTCGGGCCGTCCGCCTGATACTCGTCCCAACAGGGGCCGCCAGCCCGTCTCCCGTCCAGCCAGACGGCGCCATCCGGGTCGCCCACCCGACTCAGCTCCCACAAGGGGACGCCATCTTTGTTGTTTGTTGGTCCTTCGTCCTCCATGCAGCACCAGCGTGACACCTTGCACCACTAAGGTCCGATCTTTTCCTGAGTCTCCGACTCCCCAGCCTTCCAGCTCGATCTAGCCGACTCTTCTCTAATCACCACGGAGACCCTGCTCGTTAAGTAGGTCCAGCCCACGGCTCGTGCTCCATCCACCCCTCTACCCGATTGGCTCCAGCCAATGGCTTGGCTCGTCTTCCCCACTCTTCTTCAGAGACTTGAAGCTGACCAATCAGGCTGTAGGTCAGTGTTAGCAACACCGCCTTTATTAGAATACACTTCTATAAATCTGTAAATAAATGTAAACATAAATGTATAAATATATTTAGTTAAAGATGGCCACCAGGGTGCAGCCACAGCGTATGGCAGGTCCTGTGTGTTTGCCACAAAAATATATCAGAAATCCCTGGATTTTGCCTTGCTTGCCTGGTCTTCTTCTGTTGTTTTATTTCCTTTTGAGTTCAACATGCCTGAGAAAAATGGATAATTTGACTCTCTACACAGCCAAGCGGAGCCAACATCTTATGTATGAAAGATTATTGGACTGTGGATATGCTAGGCAACCCAAGCTAAATTTAATCAGACATATCCCAGCTCATTCATTGGGGTTGTGAATATTTTGATGATAATACTCCTGGCTGGTGATGTTAAACAAAACCAAGGACCTTTTTTAGGTCCTCTGAGAGAGCTGCGGGTGCTCTCTGGGCTAATACCACCACCACTGTTACCTGGGCCACAGCAGCTCCAAAGGCTGATACCACCACTGCTACCTGGGCCCCAGCAACTAATACCACCACCGCTACTTATACCACCACCGCTACTTGGGCCACAGAAACTAATACCACCATCGCTACCTGGGCCAGAGCAGCTCCAAAGACTAACATCACAGCTGCAGAACCCTACAACTAAGTCCAGTGTAAAAATGAAGGGCTCCTACTTGGGCTTCTAAACATACACAATATGGCACCTAAGAGGGAGCAGTTGGAGCATCTTCTTATTGACTCCAATTTAGATTTCATGGGTCTTGTTCAAACCTTGTTCAACAGCTCTTCATCACAAGCCGTGGTAAGATTACAAGGCTACAATGTCTTTAGAAAGAATGGATTTCAAGGAAAAGGAGGAAGGGTGTTATTATATGTGAATGATTCTCTAAAATATATACAAATAATTTGGCATGATAAAATCTCAATTGAATGTGTTGGTGTTAAAGTATCACTTTCATCAGAGATGTAATTTACTATTTCATGTCTTTATTGTCAACCTTCAGCAAAAGTAGAGTTTTATGATCAATTTAGGGCACATCTACATTGCTGTGACTTCAGCAATGAGGTTATCCTAGTGGGAGACTTAAACATAAACTGGGATAACAAAAGTTACAGAAAGAAATTACAGATAATTTTGGATTAACACAAATGATCAGTGATCCCACTAGAATAACAATTTGATCTAAAACTCTAATAGACCTGCGGTTTTCTACCAAACCAGATAGAATGATAAAAAAATATAATTTTTTGATAGCCTTGTCTGATCATAATGCTGTATTTTTCTCTAGAAAGTTGACAAAAAAACCCCGGAGAAATCTCCGGAAAAGTATTAATACAGAACAAATATTTACTCCGAACAACCAAGAACGTTTAGCTGCAGCGCTTCATAATTTTGACTGGTCTAGCATATTATCCTGTGATGATTCTGATAAATGTTGTGATTTACTGTATTCCTCTATCAAACAGATTTTTTCTCAGTTTAAAGGAGAGTTATTTAAAGAAGCAAGTTTATTCCTTGCCTAAGATTAATAGAGAGTGTAAATATCTTATGGGACAAACTTTGAGAATGGCAAAAGCAAACTTTTTTTAGGACTGTAATTAATGATGCCAAACTGTAAGCTATTTTGGGAAAAAATTCTTAAACCTCTTGTCAAAAACAAGCTCAATATTGATAAAGATGTTGAACTTAGATTGGCCAATGACTTGGTGACAGAACCACTCAGTCTAGTAAACAAATTAAATGAGTTTTTCCAAATTACCATAGTTGAAATTGCATAACAGTTTTCTAATTCTAGTATCTCTCAGCAAAATCTCGATAATATCAAATTTTACTCGGATACCTCTGAACAAAATTTAAAACTTAATATTCAGAAAATTACAGAAAATTAAGTAGAAAACATCATCTGTAATTTGTAAAGTTCTAAAGCCAGGAATGAGCATGGATTTGACACCGATTTTTTGAAGAATTATAAATCTTGTATCTTGGTACCAATGACCCATCTTCTTAATTTATCAATTACGCAGGCAGTGAGGCAGAGGCACAGTAAGGCTGTGAATCACCTTAACTTGCCCTATGTGTGCACAATTATGTATGCGTATGATACAGTGATTTTTACACTCAATAATACTGGCACATATTGAGTACTGTATTACAAGCTAGTCCTATACCAGTAACGCGTCTATTAGGGCAATCGAAGTATGCTACAAATCAGCACTGAAAGTACTAGACAAGAAACCTTTGTCATATCATCACTGTGAAATTTTAAATAAATATAAGCTTTTAAATGTTTTATCATTTCAAATGATTTAAATCAGCCTGTTTTATCTATAAGGTTATACATTGTCTTGCACCTCCGCCATTGAATGATTTTATTAAACAAAAGTCTAGCGGTGCTGCTGGGTCTCGTGTGACGTGAGCCACTGTGAGAGGTGATTGTGAAGTCGCATTTAGGTGGACCACCTTTTAACATTGAACGTCCTATCATATTGGGGAGTGAGCTTCTGGAATAATATTCCACTGTTGGTAAGGGACGTTACAAGTTTTCCTATCTTTAAGAGTCGCATAAAAGCATGGTTGAGGAACACACAAACTTGTGATCATGTGTAGTCAATCATTACATATCAAACATAAAAGATATGTCGAAAAGGGAGTGTCTATTAAAAATGTGTCATGGACCAGTACAATAGTGCAATAGGGGTTAGCGTAATAGGGCTCAGTGCACTATAGAACGGGGCAATATGGGTCATTGCCATCTTAGGACAGGTACGGCGTGTGTGTAACTACTGTTTGTGCAATACAGTCATGTTTCCAATTTTATAATGTTCTTTGTTGTTTGTTACTATTGTCTTTTGTAACATGATGTGATCATTGTTCTTATCCCTGCCCCTCGTTAGGATGTCTGTACACAATGTAACATGATGCGATTATTGTTCTTATCCCTGCCCCTTGTTATACTGTCTGTACACAATGTCTTTGTATATTTTATCAACATATGTATAACACCAACCTCCCAGGAGGGCTACAGATGGAAATTAGCCTAAGGCTATAATCTGGTATATTTACATTTGTAAAAAAAATCATTAATATGCATTGTACCTCGTTTTAAAATAAATTTTAAATAAATAAATATAGAAATAAATACATAAATAAATGTGGAAATAAAAAAATAAATGGGGAGATACAAAAATAAATACATATGAACACAGATAATAAATAAATGTAGAGATAAATAAATAAATATCAAAACAAAATAATTCAGCAAATCTGTAAATAAATAAATTAATAAATGTGTAAATAAACATTTCAATACATAAATGTGCACATAGAAAATTGAAAATAAATTATTAAATGAATGTGAAAATAAGCATATCCGTACATAATATGTAAATAAATAAATATGTGAATACATAAATAATAAAATAAAAATAGACATGAAAATATAATAAAATGATAAATAATGATTTATAATTTTTAAATACTGTATTGAGTCATTTATTTATTCATTACCATATTTATTTATTTAGTTCTTTATTTATTTATTTACAAATGTATTTTAAAACTGATTTGTTTGTTTAATTCTATATTTCATTTATCTATTTATTTATATATTTACAAATGTGTTTTACTTTTTTATTCCTGTATTTATTTATTCCCATATTGATGTATTTTTTATATTTATTTATTTTTTTACAAATGTATTTCCTAACTTATTTATTTATTTATACCCACATTTTCTTTATTTATTGTCAAATATGGCAGAGGTGGTCCTCCATCCTTTCGATCTGCGGATGCGCAACACAGAAAATAGCCACGATTTAGCAAAATAATTTCATGCTTCACGTTCAAAACAAAGGTTATGAACCTTACTGTGCTGTCTTCTCTCCGCACCAATTCAATAAGGAGAAGAAAGGCCAGGATTCGACCTCTAATTGTAGCTGTATGTAAAAATGGTTCTCCATTATGTCACAACAATGATAAATGTAAACATTTAAAGTCTCACTCATGAACCTTACATTTATTATCATCTTTTGATTATTTTTTAACTTTAGTGTATTCTTCTTCTTCTTCTTCTTCTTCTTATTATTATTATTATTATTATTATTATTATTATTATTATTATCAGTAGCAATTTTTTTTTCCACATGAAAGACATTTGATTGTTGTGTTTACCTTTTTTTCTCTATCAATCATGGACAGGGCTTTAATATCTTCTAGAAAAGGGGGGATTGGATTGTTATTGGGAGATAATTGGATAATTAAATTTTTGGGTTGAACTGAGGTTTTTGGTCAAATCTGAATATAATCACACCTTGAAGAAGAGTTTATGATATAATATAATTATACTAGTGGGGAAGAGTATAGAAGACTATACACAGATTCCAACTCAGATTTAAACTAGATTGGATAGTTTTTTGGGTTTTGGGCATAAATCTAATAACTTTTTTTATTCTTGATTATCTTCGTATCATCTTGACTAATTTCTTCTCGTATAAGAAGTTAATGTAGCTTGGCTTAACTTCAGTTTTGGAGTTCGTTGCATGATGCAGCGTTGACATAAAGGTAATCTAAACCAGACTCTCATGTTTTTACTAATCTCTGATCACAAAATTTGCCTAAAAGCACTAACACTTAATTACACATGTTAACACCAACGCTTGAGGACCAGATCAGGGGCATCCAAAATGCAGGTCTCCTGACTGATGATCCTCCCCTTCTGGGAGAACTCAGAAGTGGCAGGGGCCACTTGGTGGAAAGGCTGAATTGGACCAAAGGTAGACCTTGGGGCTCACAATGACGGCCTACAACCAACAAGCCAGGGAGGAGTACACAGTTAAACACTGAGTTGACATTTATTATCTCATCGAGACGTGCTAAAGAGGCTACATAACATCTGTCTCTGTTTGATTTTTTCTGGAGTTACTAGCAAATGATGAGACATCAGTGTGGCTGTCCCATGGGGCAGGGACATCATCAGAACGTCCTTTCCACACCTCTGTTCGTTGGACCATCAGGGGTTGGAGCCCGGGTAGATTATCAGGTCGTCTGGTCGGGGACCTAGGCTAGTGGGCTACTCTTGCCGGGGTGGGGGCCTGCTTGTCCCCGTCCTGGTGGGCAAGGGGTCCGTCTCCCGGGTGCAGGGGCAGGGTGCTCTATCGGGTTGTCTGTCCCTGGGCCTGGGAGTATAGAGTATGTATGGGGTGTTTGAATGAGTGTACAGCGTCCTTTTTTCGTGTGTCCTGTATATGTAAGAATGTGTGCGCATGAGAGGGAGGGTACATATGAGTGTCTCTGTCTGTCTGTGTCTACTTGTCAGGTTGGGTGTTTGGCTGCCCTCTGGCTTGGTGCATCTTCTTCCCCTCCGTCACTCCCCGTCGGTGATGGATGGTCCTGCCCGCTGGTCGATGATGGCTCTCGATGACGGGGGCCGGGGGTCCCGGTTGCGGCTCGGCTCGGTCCTGGTGCATGCCTAGCTGGTCCTGGGTGGGCCGGTGTGTCGGGCGGCCGGTGTTTCGGGCCGACATCCTCTTTGGATTGACTGGGGCACCTCTTATGGGGGTGCCGGTGTTGTAAGTAGGTTGGTGCCGTCCGGTGGATCGGTGGGGACTGTGCCCGGCGCCCAGGCTCCTGCCAGTTCCATGAGTTCTACTGCCTTGTTGTTGCATTGTTGGCGGTGGGTATTGGTCCGGGGTGGCGGCGGCGTGTATTGTTCGTCGATCGGCTGCAGGCGCCTCCTGCCTGGCGGAAGCGGTGGGGGACCCCTCTTGGCGGGTCCCTAATGGGGGGGGCGGGGTGCCCCTGATCCCCGTGGCCTCCGGGTCCTGTTCCGGGCCCGCCCCCGCGTAGCCGGTTTCCGGCGGAGCCCGTGGGCTCGTCCCTGCGATCTCTCGGGGCCTCAGCATTGCGGCTGCTTGGTGTTCCCCTGGGGCTTCCATCTGTTCCTCTCTTGGTGGGTAATCGGCCCTGCGCTGGTCCGCCTGCGGCTCCTGCGCTCTGTGGGACTCTGGATGCATGCGTCTCCTGCCTCCTTCATGTCTGTGTCGATTCCTGTAGGACGGTTTGACGGTTCCTTACACCAGCTATCAATCACTTGCATAGGGAAACCTTATTCAGACCTGCATGCTCGCACACACACATAGGTGTGGGGACATTGGTGTGGACGGACATATCTTGAGCTGAGGTTATTTACATTAGTTAGCTTTTACCAGGAGCTTAACAGAAACATTAGTATTGTGTTTATTAATCCATGCTTGTGTGTAGTGAATGTGTAATTCTTAATTTTTATTACTGGATCTGAACTATTGGTGTGGTTCTGTTCAGTTCGTTGTTTCTGTTTGTTGACTGGGATGTTTTCTTGTGTTCTTTGTTTGCCACCCTGTCTTGTGTCGTCAGTTCGCGCCTCTGCTGGTGCGGTTTCTTTTCTTCACCTTCTTCCTTTCTTCCTTCTTTTCTCGGTTTCGTGTCCATGACTTCAGGAAATTGAAATGTAAGTTAATATGTTAACTTAGGTTCGTGAGCTGGACCACGCCTCATATTCAGTATTCTCTCACTAATCTACTCGGATCCGACTCACCTGGCATCTCACACCTGAATTCCATTCCTAATTACTCTGTGATCTATTTAAACCCGAGCACCTAGCCATCAGCGTCGCTCAGACTGTGGTCTCGTAAACCCACCTTGGTTAGCGAAGACAAGCTCTATTTTCACGGATGTGCTTACCCTTGATCCTTCCGAATCCGACGATGAGCTCTTCTCCAGCGAGACCTCCATCATTGGACCATCACGTCCATCCGTGGTCCGTCAAGTCTCTCGCTGTGCCAGGCTTCCATCGGCTCATCGGGATTCCAGCCAGTCCTCTCAGTCAACCAGAGCTCTTCCATCTGGCTCCGCGCAGTCGGATCCCTCTCCAGCGACTTCCGCGCCTCGAGATCGGCGCCCTTCTCCATCTCCTCCCCGCACATCTAACTCCCTTCGTTCTTTTCTCAAGGCTTCGCCTCCCCGTTTTTCTTCTCTGGCTTCGGGCCGCTCGGTCCAAGTTTCCTCCCATTCCCGCAGTGCGTCCTCATCGCGCTCCGGGACTTCTTCTGGAGTTCAGCGGTCCTCAGTAGGCGCTGCAGGCCGATCGGCTCCAAGCTTCTCTACGTCCCGATCACTTCAGACTCCCTGTTCGCCAAAAGCTAAGCACTTTCCTCCCGATTTCTCTGGCAGTCCAGCTCGGAGGGCTTCTCCTCCCCGTTCCTGTCCGGCTTCATTCCGGATCAGGAAGTCACCCGGAGTTCGTCGTTCTTCCGCCTCCGTCTCCAACCGTCCGGACATGTCTGGGTGGACAGTAGCCCGCTTGCAATCTTCACTCAGGGAAAGAGGCATCCCCTTTAGCCGCTCTGCTAATAAATATTGCCTCTTCAAGCTCCTTTTTTCCCTCTACTTCACCGTTAACCAAAACTTCCTCCTCCCATAATCTACTTCCTACTTCAGCCTCAGTCGCCACTTCTTCTCAGAGCACATCCCAGCCCTCAGCTGCCGGGCCAACATCCACAGCTCCCCCTGCTGGCGGGGAAGCTTCTTCCGTCTCATTTCCCTCAAATTTTGCCTCATTCGTAACAAATCTTTTCTGTTCCTTAGCATCTCAGTCCGGATCTTCATTTAATCAATCAACTCCTTTCCCCCACATTCCCCCTTCTATGTTTCCTACAGGTTCAACTCAGGCTTCCACCCATGCTTCAGGAACCCCTTCTAACCCTTCAATATTACCAACAGGCTCAAATGTCCAACAACCCATTGCTGCATTACCTCAAAATTCTACTGGTCCGCCGTCTCAGTTGCCATCTTCATCTATTCACACACCAGCTTCTAACCATTACACTCTTTTCACAGCAGTACCCCCCATTCGGCCACCCTCTTCCATCAATCGCCCTTCCCCAGTTTCACCCGCTCTCCGACAACAAATTTTGAACGGTAATTACATCGATTTGGCTCTCCTTCTCCAACCTTCTCTAGGTCTCTCAGGTCAGCCCCGGGAGGTGCAGACCGGTATGGGGCCGATGCAGCTAGGTTCAGCTCTTAGCTCCAGCTCCAAAGATCTGACCCCCACAGAGTTCGCTTTTGCATTCTCCCTTTATAGGGACACCATTTGCTCAGTATTTCCCGACCGACAGACTGAATTAGATGATTATTTATCTATTGTCCTTGACATGGCCCTTAGATTTGGAGGAACAGGGTTTTACCAATATCATGTTCTTTTTTCATCCCAGGCAGCGGGTCGTCTTGCCCAATTCAACCAAGGTACATACTGGGGTTGTCTAGACTCAGAGTTATATTGCCGCATCTTCGCAGCTCGTGCATCCCTATCTTTCAGCCTCTGCGGCGCTCCCTCCCACCCCGCTACTGCATGTACACTTGTTACTACTCTCTGTCCTCGGCTATCATCGGCACGCAGCTCATCAGTCCCCAACCGTTTGTCCTCAGCCGCCCCTCCCCCTCCAATGATTCCTAAATCTCTGCCACAACAGTCTAAACCAAATGCACCAGTCTCCGGGGGTATGGATAAGCACGGCCGTCCCATCCTTTACCAGGGTGGTAGGATGGTGTGCAAAAATTTCAATGACCTTCGTTGCTCAGCCTCTAGCTGCAGGCTCTTGCATACCTGCTCTTTCTGCGGAGGGGCACATGCTCGGAACACCTGCCCCCATAACCCCACTTCCAAAGCAGATTGTCTGATACAGCACCTCACCACTCCCATCAAGGTGAACGCTCTGATCTCTGCTTTGGCCAGCCACCCCGATAGGGAATTTGTTGATTTCTTGGTTAAGGGTTTTACACACGGGTTCCACCCAGGCATTGAAGTTTTTCCTGATTCCTCAACTTACTGTTCTAACCTTTTATCTGCCCTTTCTGATCCCGATACAGTCGATTCTTTACTCCTTAAAGAGGTTAAGGAGGGTTTCATGATCGGTCCTTTCGCTCGCTCCCTTTTTGCAGTTTTTCGAATCAGCCCCCTTTGGGTAGCAACCCGCAAATACTCGGGAAAGAAAAGACTGATTATCGACCTGTCGGCACCTCACAATTCCTCTGTCCACAGTATCAATAGCCTTATACCATTTCCTGATTTCTCAATGCAGTACGTCACTATAGATCATGCTATTCGACTCATCCGTTTAGCAGGTCGTAATGCATGGCTTTCTAAAGCAGACATTACTAGTGCCTTCAAGGTCCTTCCCCTTCATCCAGACTTTTGGCGTTTCTTTGGGGTCTTTTGGAAAGGAACTTATTACTTCGCAGTCAGACTTACCTTTGGTTGCAGAAGTAGCCCCCGGATCTTCGACTCCCTTTCCGAGGCTTTGTGTTGGATTCTCCTTAACACTTACCGGCTTCCCTTAAACGTCCCTCATCTGCCTCAATTGATTTTTTCTGTCATGCTCACCTACCTCATCTCTTTCTTGTTCTCGGCCTCCGTATAACCTAACCGAAGCATTCTCCAACATCGGAGTTCCCCTGTCGGAAGAGAAGACTATAGGTCCTCATACTTCTCTAGAATTCCTGGGTATTACTCTCAATTCTTCCACTTTTCAAGCTTCTCTCCCACTCGAGAAGGTTCACCGAATCTCTCTGATTCTTTCTAACTTCATTTTAGCCAACTATTGCTCCAAACAACAGATTCTGTCTCTTTTAGGTCATCTCAACTATGCAATGTGAATTATTCCGCAGGGGAGATCTTTCATTTCCCACCTTCCTTCAACCGCAGCAAACATTCCTTCGCTTCATTGTCGTCTTGCCATTGAAGAACCTTGCCGGATGGAAATGCGCCTCTGGCAAGAATTTATTTCATCTTGGAACGGTGTTTCATTCTTCTATAATGACTTCATTTCTTATCCAGATGACATCCAGCTATTTACTGACGCAGCGCCCTCTACGGGCTTTGGCGGTTTCTACAATGGAAGGTGGTTTGCTTCAACATGGCCCTCCAAGTTCGAGCGTTTGCAGCTCCAGTCAGCCTCTCTCTCATCCGCTCATTATGAAATCTATCCTGTTGTAATTGCAGCCCTACTTTGGGGACACGAATGGTCTCAACACTGTATCCTTATTCATTCAGATAACTCCGATGTTGTTGAGATCATAAACAAAGGCCGATCACGTTCAACCTTCATCATGCAGTTCATTCGAAGACTCACTCGGGCGCCAGCCAAACTTCAGTTCATTCTCCGTGCTGTTCATGTATCTAACCATCGGAATTCCATCGCTGATTCACTCTCTCACCTCTCTTTCCAGAAATTCAGGTCCTTGGCTCCAGACGCAGATCCTCATCCAACTCCGATCCCACTGTTTTCAGCAACCATCTACAACAAACTACACAGCTTCAAGATCTCTCCATCATTTCTCAGAACGCTATCCTCAACAGCATTGCTCCTAGAACTCTCTCATCTTATCTTTCAAGATGGAACAGTTTTTAAAAGTTTCTATGTAACGAATAACCTTCCATTCCCTTCACTCATCCCGTCTTCTATTCGCCTCTTCATTACCTGTCCACATCCAATCCTATAAATGCGCGTTTCTACTATTCATTCATACCTTTCTGGCATTAATTTCTTCATTAAACTCCCATCCAGCTCTCTCCGTTAGCCACATATCCATGCTGCTCAAAGGTCTTAAGAATCAAGAAACACCTTAACCTAATCACCGATTCCTATAACCTCTGACCTCCTTACCCGCTGCATCCACACAATCTGTTATGGTTACTCTCCTCCTCTAATCAATCCCTTTTAGATCTGGCATCAACCCTGATAATTATTCAATCCACTCCATCCGCATGGGCGCAGGCACTTCAGCTTCTCAGTTAGGCATTTCCGACAAGACTATTCAAATCCTAGGTCGTTTGTCATCCTCAGCATACCGTTCTTACATTCATAATAATCTCGACGATCTGCACCATGCTCATTCCTTGCTTTGTTAAATAATGGCCAACTTTGGGGGTCCTGAGCAGGCTCGAGAAGAAGACCGACTTCCGAAGACTGCACCCCCACACAGAGTCAACAAGCCTACATCAGTGCATCCTTCCAGACACATCATCTCTCTAACCTTTGTCAATAAATGAACTAATCAAACTAATCTAATCTCCGTAGGCGTGGTCCATGCTAATGAAAGTAAATTAATGTTAATTTAGGTCCGTGATCTGGACCACGCCTCATTATTCAGTATTCTCCTCACTAATCTACTCGGATCCCGACTCACCATCTGCATGCTCACACCTGAATCCATTCCTAATTACTCCCTTGATCGTAGTTTAAAAACCCGAGCACCTAGCATCACTCGCTCAGTTTACTGTGGTCTCGTAAACCCCACGCCTTATCTACCCTCCCCCCCCTGATCCTTTATCTCAGTCCACAGTATTTACATTCCCCATTTACTATTCCCTCATCCCATTCAATCCCCTCGCTCATCCCTCATCCCTTCATCCTCTCAGGTTACTGTGGTCTCGTAACCCCACCCTCCCCCCCCCCTGAATCCTTTATCTACGTCTCAAGTATTACTTCCCATTTTACTATTCCCTCATCCCTTCATCCTCTCCCTCATCCCTTCATCCGCTCCCTCATCCCTTCATCCCCTCCCCCATCCCCTCCCTCATCCCTTATTCCCCTCCCTCATCCTTTTCATCCCATCATCCCTTCATCTCCTCTGTCATTCCCTCTCTCAACCCCTCCCTCATCCCCTCCCTTCATCCCCTCCCTCATCCCTTCATCCCTTCATCTCCTCCGTCATTCCCTCTCTCATCCCCTCATCCCCTCCCTCATCCCCTCATCCCTTCATCCCCTCCCTCATCCCTTCATCCCTTCTCCCCCTCATTCCTTTCATCCCATCATCCCTTCATCTCCTCCGTCATTCCCTCTCTCATCCCCTCATCCCTTCATCCCCTCCCTCATCCCCTCATCCCTTCATCCCCTCCCTCATCCCCTCATCCCTTCTCCCCCTCATTCCTTTCATCCCATCATCCCTTCATCTCCTCCGTCATTCCCTCTCTCAACCCCTCCCTCATCCCCCCTTCATCCCCTCTATCCCTTTCATCCCCTCCCTCATCCCTTCATCCCCTCATCCTTTCATCCCCTCCCTCATCCCTTCATCCCCTCATCCTTTCATCCCCTCCCTCATCCCTTCATCCCCTCATCCCTTCATCTGCTTATCTGCTCTTTCAAACTCCAGCTCTAATATCCGTTTCTTTCAGGTTCTTTGTCTGGGGGGGTCCTGAGCAGGCTCGAGAAGAAGACCGACTTCCGAAGACTGCACCCCCACACAGAGTCAACAAGCCTACATCAGTGCATCCTTCCAGACACATCATCTCTCTAACCTTTGTCAATAAATGAACTAATCAAAACTAATCTAATCTCCGTAGGCGTGGTCCATGCTAATGAACCCTCAGTAATCACTAATGAAGTTTTTTTAATACATATACATCAAGTGGAGTGTTACAGCAAAGCTGTAATACTCTGCTTTGGAAAGTAAATCTGTTGGGCTTGTGCTTGGTACTCAGACACCAATTCTGAGTGGTTAACTGCTAGACAGGACACGTAAAAAAAAAAAGAAAAGAAAAAAGAACGTCCTTTTCCCATCAAAATGAACAGAGTGGTAAACAAGGAATTGAAAACAACAAGTGGGTTAAAAAAAAGTAAATGAAACCAAATTAGATTATTTTTCTTTTCGGTTTGGACAAGAAGTTATGCATCAAAGTCATCTAAATAGACAATTTCCTGATTACCACAAGATAATTTATATAGCCACTGTGAGTAATGTCTGAATATGATTTAATTGTGTGATAATGTTTTTTTTAGTTTTTTTTATTTTGTTTGTTGGCTCTCTGCCACACCCATTAGGTAGTGTCGTGATTCATATTTTTTGGGGCTACTTTATATAACAGTCTCGTATTGAATATGTTTATATAATCTTTAGTTAGTATTCAGAAAGTAAAAGTCTGTTTTAATTAGCTTGCATGATGGAAAAGAGATGCTTTGTCAAGTATTGTTTATGGGGGTAAGCTTTTAAGTCGTAAAACTCTAGGCTAAAGTTTATTGCATGTTAGGATGCGGAGATAAGAAACAGAGTAGGGAGTAGACAGTCATAAACAGACCGGACGGTTACAGCGATAACTCAGGAAACCTTGAGAATAAACGTTTGGTGTAATAAAAATCTAGGGGGAGGAGAATAGACATGTGAATACGTTCTTTGTTCTTATTTAATAAAAATGGTACACCCCTGTATACGACGGTTCAGTTCAGTTCAACTCAGTTCTGACTGTTCCCCATCTGCAGGTGTGTACGAGTGTGAAACAGAAATTCTGTGTCTGTGCATTATTTTCTCTCTCTGTCTCTCAGCTCTGACTTTATTTTGGAAAACTTCCCGACGGGGTTTAAATGTTGGCGGCCCTACACTCTCCGGAAGCGAGTGGCCGGTCGCATGGTAACTAGGAGCCAACACATGGTGGAGGATGCGTGCTCCGTAATTCGGTCTTAAGTTGTTTCGGAGCTGGGAGAGATTGAGTGTGAGTAGTAAAGTGTGGCATAACTGGTTGATGCGTGTGTTTGTGGCATTGCAGTAATTTTGTGTTTTTTCCTTGGAGTTCAACAGAGAATCGGAGAGCGACTGGATTGATCCTTGCTAAATCAGCACCCGGGTGGTTTTGTATCAATCTGGAACAGCGCTAACACCAAATTAATAGGTATTGATTAATCTAACCGTTCTCCGTTTAATGTTGATGTGTTGTTTTTTTGGTTAAGGGCCGACCACGGTGCGGATCGATACTCGACGAGTTGGCCACTCTACCCAGAATAGGACGCTTTTCTGGACGCTCCCAGGCTACGAGCGACATAGCAGCAGGCAGGGCCCGGGAGCCCTCTGACTGCTGGACGTCTGACCTGGGAGGGGGCTGCGTTTATTCCAAACGTGCAGCTGAGCACTGCGAAAGTGGAATTGTGATTATGGTCCAGTTTTTGGTCGGTCCGGTTTGAGGTTAGTGTTTGATAATTATTGTAAAATTACTGTACTTGTTTTGGTGTGATTGTGGGTGTGCTTGGACGGAGTGGAGGCTAGGGAAGAAAGCTACTAGGTAGCTTTTTGCACACCGGCCTCATATAAACTCCTCATTTAGGGGAACTAACTGACTGAATCTAAAACCATAATTCCTCTGCGATTTTTAAACGCCTAGTCGATGCCCTCGTTTTCTGTTTGTGCAGATTACGTAGAAGCTTGGCATTGTAGAGGAATAATGGGAAGTATCATTTTCGGTTGGTTACAGTACCACCATATCTAGCTTACAGCTAACATACAGTGTGTGTGAGTCTCGCCTGGAATAAAGGCGTTCAACCTTGTACACTTACGTAAACACGTCTAAAGTATTGTTTAACTCATATATAGGACTATTGTTATGGATAACTGGTAGTAAACTCTTTAGAATATAAAGATATATATAAAATAACTTTTTATTGTAACGAAGCGGCACCGTTTTGTTCAGGTTGAGCTGGGGTGCTCATGCTTACAGCTACACTCTGGTAGCCTAGCTTCCGACCGGTATTTGTTTGACACGGTTAAACAGTTATTCGAGTTTTTGGAGACGAAGTGTGGTTCTGCTGGAGGCATTTTGTTTTTGTCTTTGGTTGGTTTACTTATGAGTACAGTTTGTTCGGTTTAACATTGTAGTGAAGAATTAGCCGTCTTTGTCCCGGTTGTGTTTTTTTTTTTCCATTCCGCGTGGTGACCCGGAAGTACTATTGTGTTTGACTTGGTCCGCTAATTCGGTCGACTTCTTTTTTGTAAAAACGATCTACGATTGTGTTACAAAGCGAGTTTTACAGATATTTTTTCGGTTTGTTTTAATGATAAATGAGACTGCTTTTATATTGGGAGAATTCTATTTCTTTGTGTGATTCGTGGAAGTGTCCGTCGCGGGTTTTGCCGCCGGCCGGACTTCATTAAAATTCTTTGTGTTTTAGACAAAACAGCTGATGTCTCAGTATATAAATAAATTAATGAGAAAATAAAAAGTTCGTTATAAACCTTTTTAGATTTCCTTCGTTTCGGCTTTGCATAAATCATTATTAAGGTTAATGTTATATGACTAAAATAATACATAAACCACTTCACTATAAAAAATAAAAATAAATAGGTTAAATAAAATACTGCCTGTCTTTACTATTAACTGCATTAATATTGGGATAAATTTGGCCTACTAATTGATAGTTTTTCAATTAAAATAAATAATTTACAGAGTTATTACAAATTGCCTACTTCAATTTTAATCCATTTTGGATTTTGTTTTAAACTTTCAATGGCAGCCGAATATAAATTGCTTCCTGCTCCACAGGGACAGGAGGGGCGCACGTTAGGTGCCCAATTGTTAGTAGGCATTACAAGGCTATATTCTGTTTTGGTTAGTGGGACCAGTACAAAATGTAAAAAGCAGTTCCAGGCCAAGATGACGCCCAGGTGGGCTCGTGGAGATGAGAAGAGACAGTTGTTAAACTTAGTTAAAAAAAAAACAGAACAGGAGACTGATAAATTGTTCTTGGCAACAAAAAGAACCCTGAGCAGATACGAGACCCAAAATTGGACTTAGAGACAGCTGTAAAGAGAAAAAGAAGAGACAAAGAAGAGATAAAAGAGACAATATAAGAAAACAGAGTAAATGAAAATAGAGGTAAAAGAAACTGTGCCTTAGTTTTAAGAAAGAACAAAAAAAATAGTATAAATGAGAAAATAATAAATAAATAAAAAGTTCTGCTTTAAGAACTTTTGGAAAAAAAAAAAAGGAAAAAACCCTTAGAGTAACAAAAAAAAAAACCTCTTGAGAAGTATTTGTGAAAAAGAATACTCTGTGTGAAACTGTGTTAAAGAAAATAGCGCTAAGAGTTAAGAGTTAAAGAGTAAAGAGTTAAATTGAAGCTTCATAAAGAGAAAATAGCAGTAGTGTGCTATTGTGTGAGTTAAGAATTAAGACAGTCGACTGTAAAAAGGTAAAAAGAGTAGTAATGATAATAATCAATGATAATAATTACTACTATAAAGTGCACATATTATAAAAAAAAATAAAAAATTAATTAATTTGGATTGGATTTAAAACCCTGCAGGTTTAAAAAATTTAGGACATTAAAGTACAACAATCAAACAAATAAAAAACAACAGACCAAACTGGGAGAATAGGGAAAGTTTATTTCAAAGTAAATAGACACGGACATTGACGTGACCTTTGACAAATGCATGGTTTGACAGATCTGCTATAATAATGATTTTGTGTGTATAACTGCCGCTGCACACTGCTTGCAAAAAATGCTCTGAATGACATTGCATGCTCTTGATTCAATTGCTTATAAATTGCATATAAATCAATGACAAGTTTTGTGCTGTGTGCCGATTGCTATGTTCACTGTTATATTTTACACTTTTAGTTCA
Organism: Apricaphanius iberus; assembly: GCA_028564705.1. NCBI lineage: Eukaryota > Metazoa > Chordata > Actinopteri > Cyprinodontiformes > Aphaniidae > Apricaphanius > Apricaphanius iberus. The sequence goes on along the minus strand of JAPXFQ010002457.1, from coordinate 8,277 downwards.
ATTTCGATGTGTTGAGGTTGCTTTGAATATTCTTGCTGAAGGAGGCTACTTAGAATACGTTGTTGTGCTGAAGAAGATTGATAATGTTGTAATTAGCACTGTGCTGAGAATTCAGAGTGGATTATACTTTACGAGTTGCACAAACTGTGGAGCTGGTTGTCTTTTTCCTCTCTCTGTGCTCGGAAGCGTTCTGAAGTGTTCGGAAGGCGAGAAGCTTTAAACATCTGTAAAACAGCAAACAGTTAAAACACTAATATTTATGTAAAGCTTTAGTTTAAGTACAAAAGCTTGTGCTTTTAGAAAGTAACAGAGCTCTGTTGGGTTGTTGTTGAAAATCTGGTTTGATTTTTTCTTTTTTCAACTCTCTGGCTTGCAAGAGAAGAAAGGCATTTCCTGTTATTGAAGGCGCACTCAAACGCACACACACACACACACACGCACAGACACACGCTAACACACACACACACACACACATTTTTGCGCAACCCTCTGCAGACGTCAAAGGAAATATACAAGCCAGAAAACCGTTTGATCTCTGTTTTAAAACAAAAGTGAACAGCTTAAATTGATGTCATAAGTGTTAAAACTATCGCACCAACAAGCTTATAACAAGGATTGTCGTATACACACAGACACATACGCATTAAAACCAACCTAACTAAGTACAGATAAAGATAATTCACGACTTACCGGAGAGGACTGTATTGCTCGGTTTGCAGGCTGTAAGTTGAATTGCTGGGGTAGCAAGTAAGAGAAAGCTCGGATCTGTTCTGTTCAACAGGCGGAAGCAAACTGAGAGAAGGGGCGTCGCCCTTAAGCCAACTCTTCTCCTCCTCCACTGCATAATTCTGCCTGAAGACCCTCCTAGGGACCAGCCCTCCAAATTTACCCTTGGTCAAAAAAGTTAGCAGCAAGCACAGCTGTGAACTGATCAGTGTGGTGTGCTCATGAAATTGAAATAAACTATATTTTAAACATTGCTTTGCCTATTAAGCTTACTTCTATTAATGAAACATAAAATAGACAACATCATTTGAGCTTTGAGAGTATATTGTTAAAAACTAATTGATTATTTACACAGTTGCTTCACCCATACTGAGATAACAATAAGGGAAAATCCGTTCCTGACTTTTTGTGCTACAGTTGAATTGTTCCAATGATGAAGCATTAACCTTGATGTCTTTTTATAAAGGATCTAATTAAAGGACATTTTCAAAATAATAAAACAACTTACTGTTTACAAAAACAGAAGTTAATAGAAAATACACAGATCTAAAGATCAGGACTTAACCTCCCCTCCCTTCTTTCAGAACAGCAAGAAGGATCATAATCAACTGATAATTTGTGGAATTGCCATTAAATAAATAAAATATTCTCATTAAACTAAAACACTTTAAAAATCTGAAACACAAATACACTAGAGTTCATCATGGCTGCCGACCCTGTCTCCATTCTGTCAGTAAAAAATCCTGAATTAGCAAAAGACATCGATAAAATATCTCAGAAATGGTATAAACGAACCAAAAACTTTACAAACCCCTGCCCACAAGGAGGATCATTCGACTTGCTCTTGAATGAAATAATGGAACAAAGGATTCTTGACTACAAAGCCAAACAAAATAGGAAAAATAGAAAAGAAAAAAGACTACAGATTCTAAAACTTTTCAGAACTGAAGGCGATAATTTCAGAGGAAATCTCAAAGCAATGATGACAAGCCTGACTGAAAAACAGGGAGAGTTAAATCTACCTGAAAAGCAAACAGAAACAAAACCACTTGTAAATCAAGATCCTACACAAGGCATTTACCCATGCCTGCAAGGTGATCTACACATAAATGCTAACTTTGATATAAAGAAAGATGATATGGAAGAATATGCACCACTGCTAAGATTAACAGGAACCAGCTTATCAGAAGAAAGCGGAGAAGGGAATGGACTTCCATCCCCACAACAATTACGATCACCTGTCCATTGCAGTACTACCATTAAGAAACCTGAATTCAGAGACTGCTATGCAGGAATAAAGACACAAAACCCTGAGACTGTCAAGGATCAGTTTTGGCAAACACTGCAAAATAAAGATCTCAATCCCAACAGGGAAGTTAAACGAACAATAATAAATGAATTAGAAAAAGAGATTGATAAATGTTACAATACATTTGTAGAACCACAACAATCAGATGACAAAGGACAACAAAAAGAAACAAAAGTAAAACAAAAGGACTTTAACCTTAATTATCGTCCCAATTGCTACTCACCCACACCAACCACCTCAGCAGCCCAGCCAACACATCAGAACCTAGCGGAAACTGCAACAAACATTGTGGTGGATGCACAAAAGCAGCATGACTTACGCGACAGAGAAAAAATTAAAAAACCCCAAAGGTTCCCTGATGGGGCAATGTGCCCTATTTTGGTAAAGGGCACTAACATAAATTATGTTCCCTGGCAAATGTTAGACCCCAATGGCTTGGTGGCCCGTCTGCCCGATATCCACGACGGGGCGACAAGGTGGGTCAGAGCATTCGAGGAACAGACTACCGGACTGATGCTCGCCCTGGGGGACATTAAAGCGATACTAGCAAGAGTCATGGGCATGACTGCCATGAACAATATGCTAAATGAAGGAGATCTTTGTTTTATAACGGACTCCGACAATGATGGGGGGACCTTCAACCCCTACAGAAACAGGGTATGGGACCTACTGAGGAAACAATACCCCACAAATGTTGACCCATCCGTCTTAAAAGGCGAAGGAATATCAGAAGGGGGAGAATCCAGCTGCGTACGTAGAACGACAGCTCAAAAGATGGCAAGAAGAAACGGAAAGCGACCCTAATGAAAATGCCGTGATGCGGACATTGTTTCGGTCATCCCTAATGGCTGCTCTCCCAGAAAAAGTGAAGGAGAGACTTGAAAAAACAGTTGGGATTCACTCCATGAGCCATGTCATGTTCAGGGAAAACGTGTGCCATATTATTGGAATATACAGAAAGGAGCTTTTGAAAGCCCAAGAAGATGAAAGAAACGCTCAACGAAAACTTACACAGCTCCACATTGCAGAACTACAAGATAAAGCTAAAGCAAAGCAAACAAAACCAGCAACTGCTTTAGAGACTGAAGGACATACTACACAAATGGTTATGACACCACAGCCGCCTAATCCCCCACCAATCCCCCCTCCTGTGATTAATATATTCCCAAATCGAAGGGGTGGTCGAGGAATGGGCCAAAGACGTCCATTTTATCGCAGAACTTGGAGTGAAGGGCAAAGAGGCAGAGGCGCAAGGCCTTATGGAGACTGTTGCTGGGTGTGCAATCGGCCGGGACATCTGGCCCGAGATTGTGAGGATGCACCTGTTGCCCCTGAGTGGGATGGGCGGGGCCGTACAGGACAGAGAGGCAATTTTAGAGGTCCAGTGAACCACTTTACAAATTCACGCTAGGGGTGCCATGAGAATCCTGCAGGGGAGTTTCAAGTTTCTCTAAACGTAGAACGTGATCCATTCATTGAAGTAAAATTAGAAGGGAAACCGACAAACATGCTAATTGATACTGGAGCTAGTCACACTTGTGTAAACACAAGCTTTGCAAAACACCTCCCCTTGACGGATAAGTTCATCAAAACCGTAGGATTCTCAGGCATTCCACAGTTCAATCCAGTAACAGCTCCAATAAAATTAAGCATTGACGAAAGCGAAATTGAGATTCCCATTCTTGTGTCAAATCAAACACCAGTAAATCTTTTGGGAAGAGATGCACTTTGCAAACTAAATGCAAAAATTTGGTGTTCACCACAAGGGATATACATTGACAGCTCTGGATTGGATCTACAGATGCATGTTAACACAGAGGTGGCAAAAGTCTACTGGCTAGGTAACATTTCTGAAACAGTAACTGACATTTTTGGAAAATGGGAAAAATTCATCAAAGCACAGATCCCTAATTCAACCAAACCATTCAGTAGTTTTCATTGCACTATGTTCTATGATCCATCGTGCAGTGAGATATTCGAGGAAGAATGGGACAAAGCAACTAAAGACTTACAGGTTGAGCTAGAAATAGGTTACATTTTGATAGGAAAACAAGGGACAGCCCTAAATGTAAAAACAAACCCATTCATCGAGAGATGGTACTGTGTACCAGAATCTGTACCTCATATCACGTTACTAGTCAACAAAGGCTTTGAATCCAAAGACTTGGGGCCTATGATGCTGGCAGCCACACAGGCCTCTTGGCAAACAACAGACAACCCTTTAATCCTCACAACTAAAGATTCAACCATGATCAAAATCCTTTGTGAAACATCTGCACTAGCAAAACCACAAGTAGTGTCAGTCCCAAAGAAACAACAAAAGCAACAACTCACACAATCTAAAACAAAGGCATAAAAACACCAACAGGACACATCCCAATACCTGAAGGTCCATTCAGACACCTTGTCATTGACTATGCAGACATGATAAAAACAGTGCAGGGAAAGCGATACATGTTGGTTGTGATTGACAGATTCAGCCGATGGGTTGAAGCAATCCCTTCTAAGGATATGAGCGCAGAAAGTGCTGTGAAATTTCTGGTCAGAGAGGTTATACCTCGGTTTGGAATTCCAACAGAGCTTTCATCAGACAATGGCCCAGCTTTCATTCATAAAGTATTTAAGGGAGTCTTGCAGCAGTTGAGGATTAAACAGAGATTAGGAGCAGTCTATCATCCCCAATCCCAGGGAATTATAGAACGGGTAAACTTGACCTTGAAAACTAAGATCAGGAAGGTGTGTGCATGTGCCAAACTAAACTGGGTGGATGCGTTGCCGCTTGCCTTGCTTTCTTACCGCATGCAAGAAAACAGAGTAACTCACTTGTCTCCACATGAAGCTCTAACAGGCAGGCCAATGCCGGTCCCACAGTTTTATGGTCCCCATAAGGGACCATCACTTGAGCAAGCAGAGCAAGATCTCAAAAGCTATGTCAGGCAACTAACTAGTATCCACAAAGCAATCTATTTCCAGGAAAAAGAAAAAGAGGCTGCCATAAGCAGAGATATCGAAGGTCCAGTGGCTCCTGGAGATCAGGTTTATATTAAGGTCTTCCGGAGGAAATGGCATGAACCAAGGCGCGAGGGACCATTTCTCGTGGTTCAGGAAACCCCCACGGCAATCCAGGTTGACGGTTCCTCAACGTGGTATCATCTGAGCCACTGCACCAAAGTCAGAGAAACAAAACAGGAGAGTACCCATCGAGAAAATAAGAAAGAAAAAACTGAAAAACATGAAAAAGATTGTGGGTCTGATAACTGTACTATCTTGGATGGTGGCAGGAATGCTGGTGATGAAGGAATTAGTCCTGGAGGAGGTGAAGACAATTCCCAAAGGAGCAGAAGGCAACACCCGGTCACTAGAGCATTCGCGAAGACGGCAGCAAGAAGACACAACACCACAAGTTAAGTATGACGCTGACATGTCACTACACCGCACCAGATCAGTCAGGACACCAGTATTCAATAGTTTAAAACACACACTTCATTCACGAACACGTAGACAAACAGAAAATGTTAAGGAAGTTAAACTACCTACACTAGCACAGACACCTGAGGATAGATTTAAGATCGTGTGGGAGCTACCAACAGAACCCCCACCTATTGAAGCACCTACTATATTAGTAGACTCACCTACACTGGTAACAGAAAAACTCTCACCTATTGTGTTACCTGAAATAGTAAAGACAACACCTGTACAAACAGCAATTAACAAGCCAACAACTAATCAAGCAGCGCCAGTTGCTCCTACCCCACCTGTAGCTAATAATAAACCTTCCATGAAACAGGCAACCAATGTAGTTACACAAAGTATGATTAAGCCAGGTGACGAGGTCAGTTCTGACCGTCGTCAGGGGGGACTAGATACAATTAAGGGATCACAATATCAAAATACAAATGATCCTAGCTATAAACCGATTAGAACAAAATCAATTAATGTGATCATCCCCAGAGCGAAAAGGCCAAAGTTAACAACAGATAAACTTTGGGAAGAAGCTAACCAAAATAGCTGGTATTTATGGGTATGGTATACAGCAAGAGAAATGACTTCCAAAGAATGTATTATATGTTCTGGTTCACCAAGAATTCCTCCAATTGCAATCCCAGAAAAATATACTTTTGAGGAATGTGCTTCAGTACAAAAACAAGCTTGTAAATTAGGAGAATTCAACAATGCAAGTGGTACACCATTATTTTTCAGATTTTCCATGTGTGGAATTAAATGCAGACTACTCTATGGGTCGAGAAGAATTCATAATTATTTAGACGAACATAGAGGTTACAAAATAGGAGATAAATGTGCAGAATTTAACATTTCAACAGCACAAAATGGTCCTCCAACTACGTATAAAGTAGACTATGATGCTGAATATGAATGTTTTGCTAGCGGAGGCTTCTCTGAGAATGGAGGAACCTTGATGGGTAACACAACAGTCAACTGTAAGGTAACTTGGTTTCTATCATGGTTTCCACATGCTAACGTGACACCTATTTTTGTTACCACACCAGTTTGGTATGAAAAACCTGAACCCCTGAGTCAGACCTGTGATAATATGACTATGACACTCCCTCCTCTATACTTTCTGAGTGAACAAATTTGGGCAATAGCAGATAGTTATTTTATGTGTGGAGATGACATCCTAAGAAACACTTTGCCACCACGATGGATAGGTTTGTGCACCATGGTAAGATTGAAAATACCTGTCACAATGTTGTATGAAGGTGTGAATGAGATAATTAACCTTGATCGTTTGAATGCTAATCCTAGAGTAAAGAGACAGTATGTGCCAGATCAGAGTGTTTATCTTGACATAATAGGACAACCTAAAGGAATTCCAAATGAATTCAAGGCAAGACATGAAGTAAAAGCAGGATTTGAGTCAATAATTCCTCAGATTACCATAAATAAGAATGTAGAATGGATTAATTATATTTATTATAATCAACAGCGAATCCTTAATTATACTGGAGATGCTCTTGGAATGTTAGGTCAACAATTACATGAGACTAGTAAGATGACTCTACAAAATCGACAGGCTTTGGACTGGCTGTTGGCAGATAAAGGAGGAGTCTGCGAATTATTTCAAGATACAGAATGTTGCACGTATATTCCATCACACACTTCTAACGAAGGATCCTTTACTGCCGCAATGACAAAACCTAGAGCACTTAGAGAAGAACTTAGTTTGAATGCTGGGAAGAATGACTGGTCTGAGGGGTGGTTAGACCTAAATTTAGGAGATTGGAAAGCAATGCTAATTAAGGTGGCAATTAGTGCGACCATAGTTCTAATTGTAATTTTCTTATTGACATGTCTCGTCATACCTGTGGTGAGGAGAGTATGGACAAGGACACTGATCAAACAGATGAACCTGGGCTGCTGCAACCCAGCTGATCCAGTTGGAAGTGATCGCAATGAACAATCCTTCTGCCCCCCAACATGTCTAAGTATCTAAGCCAAGACTGTTAAACAAGCTCAATTAAGTGCTTTCTGACTACAAGTCCCCTCCAGGACACCATCACCTCATCACCCCTTCATCCCTCATCGTAACCTTCAAGAAGGATTTATACTCTTACTCTATTCATTGTGTTCATTATATGTGGACTATCGAGACTGTTTAACACCATATCGATCATACCTTCCCGGGATGGACAAGATCAACATTTTCTCATGTGTTATATGTTATGTGTTTCATATGTTATTTCTAGTATGTTACAACAAATAAGCCAGCTGGTAATTTGAATTTATAACTAAGTTGAATGTTTTAATGTTTACATTTATTCTCATTTGTGCCATTTACTCTCACTTGTGTCAGACTTATTAAGGATTACATTTAATCACATTTTGGTAATGCTATATTAAAGATTATGCCTCATGTCGCTTGAAGGTCCAGTGGACCGTAAGGTTGCCGCCTGGCCGGAGGGGCAGTGGGATAATTTTCCCTGTTCTTGTAGCGACAGGTTTTTGATCCCACACAACGGACCACAACTGACATAGGTTTGATTGTTACTCACCATTACTTTGGACACGTGTAATCCTGCATAAGTCCCATTATAATGTTACTTTTATGTGTCTGTCATATGCCTATTTACCACAGTATATTCTACCATATTGATGTTTACTTACCATATAATACTCATATTAACTGCATTTATAGGTAGCTAATTAGTGATGCCTAATGGCATCAAACCGGGGAATGTAGAAGCCAAAATTTGGGCCTGCGTGGCACGTGTAATCAACAC
>JAPXFQ010002455.1:0-17541 GCA_028564705.1 Apricaphanius iberus | reverse complement strand
CAGAAATGTGATTGGATTCTAGACTCTTAATTAAATGAGAGAGATTCGTTTAAGTTTTTTAGAGGTTTTAATGCGATTAGAATTGATCATACAAGAGGACAGTATCATTACACGGAAACGCTGGAATACTGACCTGTCTCAATCTAACAACAACAAGCTTATATTATTTCCAGCAACCTTGGTCTATGAATTTTATTTTAATAATACACAATTCTCAAGGAAAAACCCTAAACTTTGTAGATATTTTAATAAAGCCTGGTAAAAGAGTCATCTCCATGGTAACGGCAAATGGGGACTATTGTTATCAAAACATTGTGACCATGACTCGGGGTAAAGGCGTCACTCAATAAGACTAAACATTCAAACAAATTCTACAACATTAAGTAAATGTGCATCACAGTTGATTACAAATTGCAGATGAATCATAAAACTAAATAAATCCATAACAACATTATTCCAACTTACACCAACCTGCAATTTCATTGACGTCACTGCCGGGCGCCATTGCAGTTGTAGTCTGAGCAGAACTGAGCAGGTTGCAGAGAAGGAGCCTGTGGAAGTCAAATTTAGTCCACTTGGTCATTTTGTTTGTGAAATTTGGAAACACTCAAACAGCAACCATGTTGATGTTTTGCATTAGCAAGTTCTGCTCATCCCACAGCTTGTGTGAATGCTACGTTTAGACTCAATATTTTTTCGTACTTTCGACAGCTGTACGGACACCTGACCGCACACGTAACGCACCCAGCGTGAATGAGGCATAGAAGTTCAGTCTTTTTACCATGCTAGGAGCGAGAACCATCTGTCATTAGCCTCTGGAAGCCGTTCCTCTTTTGGAGAGCAATGCTGATGAAGCTGATTGAAAACACCTGGTGCAGCTCCTGCCATTTACACCCTGCAGAGAAAGGTAAGGAAACGCACCCAGCACGCAGCTACTGAAGGTTAATAAAATATATGTTTACAGGGAATTAATGAAATATGCGTTATAGCTTAGACTGTAGGACGCAGTTCCTTTAGTAAGTTTAATGAGTGACTTTCTGCGTTCTATATATGGAACATCAGTACATCTTCTCTTTCATCCATATTCATTAGAGAGAGAGAGAGAGAGAGAGAGAGAGAGAGAGAGAGAAAGAGAGAGATAGAGAGAGAGTGAGAGAGAGAGAGAAAGAGAGAGAGAGAGTGTGTGTTTCTGTCTAGAATTCAAATTGAGGATCATTTTTCAGCATTTCAGAAGGACCGTTTCATACAGACTGAAGACATTTTCCTGGTGTTCAATTTTAGACATTAACACTGAGTTCTACTGGTTGGTTTTATAGCTATGGTGTGAATAGAGTTTTAGTTAAGGTAAGGGTTAGGAAAAACTGGGTACTAGGGTTAGAAAAAGTGTCTGGACGAGGCATAATGCAGGCACTAAAATGAATGAAAGTCTCTGAGGTCTGATACTAGCAAGACAAGAGTGTGTGTGTGTGTGTGTGTGTGTGGGGGGGGGGGGGGGGGGGGGGGTCACATGAAAAATTAGCAGAAACATTTAAAGAAATGGAGTGCTTTTTTTTCTCGTTTGAATCAACCTCAATCAGCTTTAAAAGTCACAGCATATGCTCTCTTTGTCACATAATAAATAATGTCCACATCCATAAATGCTAACACCACAGCCTCAGGGGGTGACTTTGGTAAACTGGGTTACGAGGATGCTGAATGGTTGAAGTGGAGCATGACATCATTGGAGCGGTTTCAGGATGACGCACCACATCAAGGTCTATTAACATTCTCTGCATTCACAGCTCTGTTGATGAGAAAAAACATCTCCAAATCTTTGTACTGCATGCCAAGAGACAGCTCAGAGCTGAGTTGGAGTTTACATTCAGCAGCAGATTTACAAACTATCCACTGAGAGCATACCTGTATATACTAAGTGCTCTGACGGTCTTCTCTTAGTCTGTTTTGCTGGAGCATTCCTATTGTCCTTCTCAGCTTTGACGCTTCTTCTGGAAGAATAGGGAGGAAGAGGAGAATGCTGCCCTGCATTCATCAGTGAGCTTTAATGATCCGATAACAACAAAAAATAATAATCAACTAACAAATTTTTGCACATTGTGTCAGGAAAACTTCAAAGTTATTAGAATTAGTTACATTTTAGTAAATGCATCTACAGAATATGTCATGAAGAGATCATCAGTGTTTAACTAGATGTTAGTGAGCAGCTGAAATCAGCAGATATCAAAAGGACACCATCTGACCTCGTTCCTCATACGCTACAGCGTGAAGTTATTTAACCTTGTGGGATCAGACATTAGGACTGTCTAGGACGAACTGAAGATGATAATATTTGATTCATATAGATTACAATATAGGAGGGTGCAGGGAGAGTTGGAGCATTGTATGGTTCTGGGAGTACAGTCTGGCCAGCATGTTAATATAAATATCTAAAAAGACCTAAAGGACTCAGGTCTCTTCTTTGTATATGAAGTAGCTTTTTTTCTCCATAACATCAAGTGTTGTTAAAAATCAGCACATCCTTGCTCTGTGAAATTGATGCAGGCTGTGTGCAACAAAAAGTTTAGTTCATTAAACTCAATTGATTTAAAAAAGTTAACGCCAGAAGCCTGCTCCAGAATCTGCTGGATATGATAAGAACGAATGAAGCAGAAAATATGCCTCCACTTTCCTCTCGTGTGGGTCTTTCACATTACGTCATGTTTAATGGTGATATGATGTGGTCTTTAACTCCCTCTAGTGTTCAAAAGTAAGCGCACACGTGCAAATTGTTCAGATATAGAAGCTAGATTGTATTGTATGGAGTCCAATGTCAGAGAAGAAACCTCCGTTTAAAAAAAGTGCAATTGATTAGTCTATTAATGTTGAAAATGTTTTTTTAAAGTAGTTATTTTTATGTGATTTCCTCTACTGGTACTGGTTGATTGTCTAATTCCAGTTCTTGCTGTCTGGTTTCATCTAGTGGTAACAGAGAACATCACAGATTTCCTCAGCCAATCTGCCAATTGTATATTCTATCCATCCATCCATCCATCCATCCATTCATACCGATCCTCTGCAGGGCTGCAACCTAGACAGGTTTGCCAGTCCATCGCAGCCAATTGTAGATTCCAAGGGGTATTGTCACTATGCATTTTCACTTAATCCCTGCCTGAAAACAAAAATCCATCATATATATTTCAGTTGATTCATTTACATATGCCAACTTTTAAATAAAATTCTCCTTTGAAACAATCTTGCTGGTGGTCACAAAATAGTGACCACCAGAGTTGAGTGAAAATGGTGAGGGTACAGTCCACAAGGGACTGTTTGTTTGTTACACTGACATCATGTCCCTTGCTTAACACTAGCATCACAAAAGACAACACTGACATAAATGGCATAAATACTTCGCATCTTATATTTAAAACTTCCTGTATCTTTCCATAATGATGCTTTGGCTTCGGTCACCAGAAGGTCACCACGTTTGTAGTTAAGTTTTGCAGGTCAAAATTATTCAGGCCAATTTGTGCAGGTGAATTTTTGCATGTGATTTTTATTTTTATTTTCCTGCTTGCACATTTAAAGGGGCTGTGTGGAGTTTTGTACTTGCCAATTGCCTCCTCAGGCCAATTGCGTAACTGCAGCCTCAATAGGCCCCCGAAGTTTCTTACCCCTAAATTCCATTACATGCGCTACGCTTCTGCCATGCACGTCGCTGCAAAACCAATCCCATTGTAGTGAAAACGAGCATTTCCATTACCGCAGCAGGGCGCCAGCCGCCGTTTCGCCCTCCGATAAAAATAGGATTGAATCGAATTTGACGGAGCAAGTTCGCAGTCAATCTACATAAATAACAAAGCACCACAAGATACCAAACAAGCAGAATATCCAGTTTTTAAAAATAAATCAGTTAAGAAAGACTAGATTTTGCTTTGTATGCATAGCTAGATTAATATAATCTCATTTAAAGTTATACATTTATGTTGCATAAAATGATTGTGTGTTTATTCATAATTTACACACATAATAAAATCAAAGCTTATTTAAACGTATTTAAGCGTATTTAATTCTGAAATTTTGTCATTTCCTGCGGTATGTGGGTCAAGATTTATGTCTTCATATATGAGAGAAAAACCAGGAGGACAAAATGGATGAAGAGAAGCTCATTCTGTTAGTGAAGAAGTGAAGAGCTCTTTTCCAAAATGCTATAAATCCATTTAAATAGTTTTCAGGAAAAATATTTTTTTACCTAGACCCTAACATTTTGTGAATATTCAATTTAGGCTGGTAAAAAATTTTTTTTGTCTCAGTTAAGACAAGTTGAACAATAATTATTATATCAAACAACAATATTGTTGATGAGAAATTCAAAGTTAATTACATTTTTCTTCAAAACGCTATAAATCCATCTATTTTTTTCAAAACACTATAAATCCATCAATTTCCAGAGAGAGAGAGATCCACTAGGATGGATCACTCTTCATCACCCAGGCCTGCATTGTCAGCATACTTGGCAACCAGACCTCAGAATTAGGAAGACATTGAAAAGGGCCATGGGTCTATAGTCCCAGACCCACCCTGGCCCCCTTTTAGCCCCTCTTTATTAACCTCCTGGATACAGCCCTTTTCAGCAGCAGGGATATCACTTATTAATCATTCTAAAAACTCATAGGATTCTCTGTGTCGGGAGGAAGTATTTTTTCTCAATTTGGTCGCAGCGCAGCATTGAGTTTGTTGATTGTGCAGTAACTTTTTTTTTTCTGCTGAAACACAAGCATGATCAGGCTCAAAGAGCCGGAAGAAAAAGCCTTGATCCACTTCTGAAGTTACCATCCGGCATCCGAAAGGAAAGGAAACTACACTTGAGGTTGGTTCAAACAGTTTTTAATCCTACATATCTCAGAAGATTTAAAAAGTAATTGAAATTACAGCTTTTGTCGGTCACATAAAGACTGTTCTGAAGACTTGCGGCTCGCTTTTGCATCACTAATTACGGCTGATTGTTTCCCTCATCAGTCATATGGATCAAGTAGTTAACCTATTTTGGATTCAAAACGATAAATTTCACCAACAGGTGATGGATTTTCATGACTGAAATGAGGAAACTGTACCTCATAGCCCCTTCCTTGTCAAAATAAAAATGTAATAGTTTATTCTCTTCCCGTGCATGCTTCATTGAGCACCTCTGGGCACCAGAGCGGGGGTGGGGCGCATGCAGTGAAAATTAGGGGTAAAGGTGCGTTCATACCGACCAGTGCGTCCAGGCAGCAAAATGCTCAAACGGACGAAAGTTGATCCTTGAAAATTAAAACCCATCTGCTTTCATACTTTAGCAGTCTACATCCATGCATCATGTCAGTTTGACCATGTCAGTTTGTCAGCAGGCGAGTGAGGATTTATTAATTCAATTTAGCCTGTGATTGGTCAGTTCAGCAACAGCCAGAATGGGGCTCTATAGTCACTCTTAATCAATTATTAATGCAGTGTTTGGGCACTAAATACTGAAAGGACAATTAATCTAATCTGGTATTTTGCCGATTTTGAGCACAAGGAGTTGTAGAGAAACCACAAAAAAGGCTGCTGTTTACATGCGTTTTTAGAATATTCTGTGAGCTGCACTTCTAGTAAAAAGCTTTACAGCTTAATCAAAACGTACTTTCTGTTTGTTAATTGTTCCTTGGGGGGGGGGGGGGGGAGGTTTCACAAGCTGAACACAAAACCTCTAAAATTAACCAGAATCGACATTGTAATCGTAGGCATAAAACTCATAAAACATCTGCCATTCAGAATTGAAGTGCTTACTTTCCCACTGTGAAATTGTGTTTAGGTCTTACACGTCATTATTCAGTGTCATGAGGTAATCCTTTATTTGTCATATGCACGGTTACCAAAGTAAAGTATATAATGGTGCATGATTAGAAGTTTTACTAATACGAACCATCAATGAAATAAATGTAAAAACAGCAGTTTATTACACTGCACACAAAAATATCTACCTACATATCATCAAATCTATCTACAAAATCAAAAGAATTATAATGTAAACTTGATTGGATACATGTGTTTTTCTTTGCAAAGTTTCCTTTATTTTGGTTAGTAACTTTTCCTTTTCTTTTATTCCACTGGCAAATTTTTGACCCAAACATTGCAAATGCCTCCCCACTGGTTTTGTCAGCTAATGGATCCACTCCATAGACCACTTCTCCATCCTCTGCTCAGTCTGATGCCCTGTCCACCACTGCTGCCCCTTCTACTGCTGCTGGCCATCCAACACTGCTGCCATTTTGCCTCTCCTTCTTCCAGAAAGAGGATGCCAAACAGTCAGACCTTAGTGGATTTCCTCAAAGAGGAATACACTTGTTTATTTCTTTATATCCCCATTAGCCTTCACCATAGTGAAGACTATTCTTCCTTGGGTCAGCTTCATTTTAAACAAACATACCTTTTTACAACAGATATATCAATTAATAAAAACAAAAAAATAAAACAAAAATAAAGATTAGAATCAAATATCAACGAAAATCAGAAGATTATAAGTAATTAATCATTTAAAACTAGTTGGAGTAGCTACATCTGTTATCTAATTTAATTTAAACTTCAAGTCTGTTGTAAAACCATTTCTGGTGACTACCTCTTGAAGCTTAAGAGGTTGCAAAGCAGTAATCAGAGCAAAGGGTGCCTACTTTGAGGAATCTAAAATATAACACATTTATTCAGCTATTTCAACCTTTTTGTTTAAATACATACAATAATTCCATACATCATGTGCTTATTCATAGTTTTGATGCCCTTAATTGAGAATCTACAATGTAGTCATGAAAATAAAGAAAATGCATTGAATGAGAAGGTGTGTCCAAACGTTTGGTCTGTAC
Organism: Apricaphanius iberus; assembly: GCA_028564705.1. Lineage (NCBI taxonomy): Eukaryota > Metazoa > Chordata > Actinopteri > Cyprinodontiformes > Aphaniidae > Apricaphanius > Apricaphanius iberus. The sequence goes on along the minus strand of JAPXFQ010002455.1, from coordinate 10,693 downwards.
TGTATCTCCAAGAATAAACAGTTCACTATTCCTATCAGAGGCCTTTTGAAACATACTGCATACATTATTTAAATATTCAGTATTTGAGCATGGTGGTCTGTAACAACAGCAATGCCAGTATGGGTTTACGATACATACAGAAAGTGTACTTGAATCCACAATCCACCAAACAATAACTTTTTATCTTTGGTGAGGTTTGTATTCCGACTAGGTTTTGCAAGTGGATTATATTTTGTAAACACATCCACGTGTGGGACAATCGGTGGTGCTATTGGACAGCAATGAAGTGGGCGTAGCTAAGCGCAAAGACCCGGTCATAGATGTAAACAGCAACAAAATCATATGGATATCAGAGCTGCAGGATGGATGCGAGTGTGTGGAAACGCGGAGGAAAGCCGGAGCAAGATGACAAGGCTAGGAGGTGAGCGAGCACCAGGCAGAGCTATGGGGCCGAGCTATGGGGCAGAGCTGCAGATGAGACCTGAGAGGAACCGGAACAGCTGGCTGTTAGCACCGGGGCTAACAGCCAGCTAACAGCCATCATGGTCTACAACAACTTCTTGAAAAATGAATTAGTCATGAGCTACAACAACACTTAATTTCCTTCTGGGATCAATTAAGTATTTTTAAATTGAATTGAATACTGTGTACTGCTGATGGGACTGATTTACAAGTTTATTCAAATGCAGTGTGAAAGGGTTGTACTGCAGCTTATTGTGTTTTTTTAGGGCTGGGTATCGATTCAAAGTTCAAGATTCGATTCCGATTCTCAGGAGTTAAAATCCATGTCACGATCAGATTTGATCTGATCCAGTTTTATATGGATATGGGTCAATGCTATTAAAAACTCTTTTTTTCAGCTGTTATCTTGATTATATATCAAAACTAAGCCTTGGAACAGCTTTCTGGATTTTTAATTCCTGTTTTAGCTTTAAGAAAAAAAGGACAAATCATGCTAAACAATTAAAACGATTTTTGAACTTGTGAATCGATTCGATTCTTTGAATTTTTATACGTATCGATTCAGAATGGTTTGTTTTTTTCAACACGGCCTTAGTGTTTTTTGATAATTTGATGCAAAATTGCTATATATAAATAATGCTGTTCAGTTATTTGCTGTGTAAATGCACCTGGACCTCAGATTTGTTAAGTCACTGCCTTGTAAAGCTGAAGAGACACAAGAGTTATTCATACATATAAGAACATGTTGATGTGATTGGACATCCCTTGGAGCTCTGCTCTGTTCTCACTTCTTTCATTTTCTCTTCTCTCCTCACTTCTCTTATGCTATATCTCCATAAGCTCCTTTCTTATCGAGGAATCTGGATGTCCTTAAACAGGGATATGTTTTATTGTCCAACATTATTTAAATAACATTTGAAGGTGTTACTTTAGTGAGTTATAAAGAAGGTTCATTACTTGAAATGTTGCATGAAGCTGCCCATTCCAATCAGTGGAAACCCGATCACCATGATTGACACCCCGGTTGACCCATGCTTCGTAGAGTTGAGTAGATTTTATCAGTAGCATTCAGAGACCAGCTGACCATTTCCATCTTCGCTTATTCGCTTACCTTCTATGAATGAGTAAGGGTTATTAAGTGATATTAATTGACTTTGATTAGTAAGTATGAGGTATTACCTACTAGCAAACAAAAGATGATTATTAACTACTTACTTCGAAAGACAGGCTTATTTAGCCTCATCTCACCCCGGAGTATGACAGTGAATTTGAAGTGCACCAACTACCACAATGAAACTGCGCTATATTAAGGGGTCAGACGTTTGGTTTATTTATTTATTTATTGTAAAAAACAGAGTCATAGAAGCTTTTTCCAGCTGCTAAATCTACCAGGCTCTAGACGGATCCCAAAACAACAAAGCTGAGTCCAGTGAGCAACCTTTCCAGCCAAGCAGTATATAAAAAAGCCATGGGTGTTGGTTGCACCTGTTTACTGAACATTCTAAGATGCTACATATCAATTAAATAACCACACAATGCTTTTATGAGATCACATAAGCAGCTTGTTAAGTGGTTAACACACATTAGCGTAGTAGTTACTTACTTTTCTGTCCATCAGGTGTCTTTGTTGTTGGAAGTGATCCTGCTGCTGTTCTTTTGGAATGTAGAATAAAGTCCTGTAATCGATACACCCAAATGGCTGTTTTCACAGAGATATTTTAGAAAGTAAAATTCCAACTAAAAAAGGGGGTTCCAGCTGCTAAAACCAGATCAGCTTTGAGCTTTAAGAAGGGGGAAGTTGCGTTTGCAACTCTACCAGAGGTCAGCTGCTCTCTCTACAGGGGCGATGCGGACATGAGAAATATGTCACTATGTTACCACTCAGTTGTTTTCTAGCAGAGGGTGGTGCAGCTGCTCAGAGAGCAGGATTAAGGAGGATTACTCCGACATACGTGAATTAAGCCAAAAACCTCTCTAGTGGGGTTTTTATGAGAAGATCCTGTCTGGCAGTCTGCTACTCAGAATTGGTGTCTGAGTACCAAGTACAAGCCCAACATATTTACTTTGTCAAGCAGAGTATTGCAGCTTTGCTATAGTACTCCACTTGATATATATGTATGAGAAATATTTATTAATGATTACTGTGGGTTTCATTTCTTGAAGTTATGGACATGAAAATGAGAAAAGAAAGAAGAAAGAAAGAAGATGAAGAAGAGAAGAAGGACAGGTAGGAGTGTGAACTGACAATACAAGATAGGGAGGTAAACATTCATCCTCCACTTCTGTTGGATGGCAGAGAAGTGGGAAAAACACAACAAAACAGACAAAAAACAACCAATAGAACAGAACAACATTAACAAAATAGATCCAGTAATATGAACTAAGAACTACACATTCACAACACACCAAAATGGATGAACAAATACAACACCAATGTCGCTGGTATCTGTTGACGATAACCTCAGCCCAAGAATATGTCCCCACATCTATGTGTGTGTGTGAGCATGCAGGTGTAAATAAGGTTTCCCCAAGTGATTGATAACTGGTGTATAGAGCCGTCGATCCGTCCTACAGGAATTGACGCAGACATGAAGGAGGTCAGAGATGTATAAGTCCAGAGCTGCCCAGAGTCCAGGAACCACCAGCAAATCAATGCAGGGCTGATTTCCCAAAAGGAGAGGAAGAGATGGAAGCCCCGTGGGAACACCCAGCAGCTACGATGCCAGGGCCTGGGAGATTACAAGGACGAGCCCACGGGCTCCGCCAATAATCAGCTACGCTAGGGCGGGCCCGGCCTAGGATCCGGAGGCCATGGGGACCAGGGGCGTCCCGTCCCCCAGCAGGACCCTGACCAAGAATCAGCCGACCTGGGCCCCCCGCAACCGGGCGACGGACGCCTACCGCCAACAACCCAGTCCCCCCACATATATACACACACACACACGCCAGGGAGCCACAGTAAAAGTCACAGCAGATATACGCCCTCCCCAGGCCACGGCCAGCGAACACCTGGACACCCATATCTACCAGCTCCTGGATCCAGACCCCGCCCCACACGCAGAACGCCAAGACCAGGGACCCGACCAATGCCAGACGGTGCCCCCAAAGAACAGACCAAGCAGCGGAACCTGCAGAGCCAGCAGGCCTGGGTGCCAGATCCGACACCCACCTATCCACAAAACGGCACCCACCCACTTTCAAAATTGGCACCACAATAAGAGGTGCCCCAACCAACCCAAGGAGAACATTGGCCCAAAACATCGGCCGCCCAACACACCGTTCCACCCAGGACCAGCCAGGCATGCACCAGGGCCGAGCTGGACTGCATCCGGGCCCCGAGCCCCAGACATCGAGAGCCACCAATGCACCAATGGGCAGGGGCATCAGTTACCGCCAGGGAGTGACGAAGGGGAAAAAGGCCCCCACTGGATTTGGGGCCTGAGATGCGCCAGGCAAGAGGGCGGCCGAAGACCCAGCCTGAAAACTAGACAGAGACATACAGAGACAATCATATGTACCTCCCCTCTTACGCACACACATTCTCACCGACACATCAGGACACCCAAAAAGAAGGACGTTGTACACTCCCTCATACACCCCATACACACACTATACTCCCAGGTCCAGGCACAGATGCCCGGGAACGTGGGAGACGAACCCCCTGCCCAAGAGGATGGGGACAAGCAGACAGCCACAACCCCCACCATGGCAAGAGTAGCCCACCATCCCAGGTTTCGAATCAGACAGCCTGATCTACCTCCCGGACCCCAACCCCCGATGGTCAAATGAACAGGGGTGTGGGAAGACCCCTAACTTCTTTACTCCTGATTGAATGTGTTGTTGTTGTGTGTTGTTCTAATGTGCACTTAAAAGAGAGGGATGGGACATGGGAATGTTGCCAGGCACCCCCATCTCCCACCCTGGGCTCTCAGTGTCTAGATGCAGTTAAGCAGAGTACATGGAGACCCAGAAGCCACGTCCAGCACCAATATGGCTGATTGGGCCCAGAAAGGCCGCCCAGCCGCCGAATGGGTCCGGCAAGGGGGCATCTGGGAGCCTGGGATAAGCGGGCAGACCACAGCCCAACCCCCATCCGCAAGCAGACCCACCCCTAAGGACCCCACTTTGACACTTCCGACCCTAAAAGCTCCATATCAGCAACATTGTCCCACACAACAGGCCTCCCCCACCCTACTAGGTGATGGAGCTGATCAAGGGAGACCAGAAAGATTGATCAGATTTGGAGGCAAAGGCCGTTTCCAGACCAATGTAATCCAGAAGAAGATCTCTATATTGTTTAATATTAAGAGCATTTTTATTTTTCCAGTTCAAGAGGATATTTTTCTTAGTGATGCATAAGGCAATGTGAACTAACTACATAGAGTTTGTATCTAGAGTAATTTCATCTAAATTTCCCAGCAAGCAAACTGTGGGAACAAGGTGTGATATTACATTTCAGACACTATGATAGGTCTTCACATATCTTGTGCCAAAATTTCTTAACAGGTGGACAGAACCAAAGCGGATGACTATAATTGTCTGGTATGTTGCTTGTACATTTTAAACAGGTATTAGACGGCGTAAAACCCATCTTGAACATCTGTTGGACTGTCTAATGTACTCTATGAAAGGTTTTATATTGTATTAATTGTAGGTTTGGATTTTTCAGAAATGTAAAGGTTCTTAAAGAAATCTCAGACCAGAGGTTTTGGTCAAAGGATTTGGAAATAGGAAGGGCTATTGATTCGTCTAATGTATTTAATGTTTTCTATATTTTAGATAGCAGTTTGGGGGGCGGGGAGGTTGAGATTAATAAAGTCTAAAACTTTTACTGTAATTTGTAATTCATCCGTATTGAGCCTAAATTGATCTTTTATTATCAATTTAATTTGTTGATATTTATTAGAATTTATTTTTGCTAATTCTGTATTGTGTAACCAATGTATTAAATAAGATGTAAAAGTCTGTTCCATCAAATATATGTTCCAGGTATTCAATTCCTTTACAACTCCAGCTTGAAAAATGTATCATAGATTTGTTTCTGCAAAATGTCTGGGTTATTCCAGACGCGATTAGCAGTGTTTTGGATCAGCTGCAGCTGTCTGATTGACTTTTTAGGTAGACCTGTGAGGATACTGTTGCAGTAATTGAGCCGCATAAAGATAAATGCATGGATACGTTTTTCGAGGTCCTGTTGCGACATTAGTCTTTTAATCCTAAAAAAGTTCTTAAGGTGATAGAAGGTTGGCCTTGTTTATGCATTACACTGCCCCAGCAAAGTACGCTGGAAATCTGCTTGTTCACCCTGAGGCAATCTCTATTTCAGGGAATTTACAGGCATATTGTAATAGTGTTTGGGGTACTAGTCAGTCATATCATTATAGGATAATATTAATTCAAAAGACATTTTTGCACTTAATGAATTTTACAAATGGACTGTCGTAATCTGCTCCTCTTTTTATAAAAGACAACATTTTGACAATATTTAATTTAAACATATATTTGATATCCTTTTTATGTATAAATACATTTAACTTCTGATTTACTTAAAGGCACAGTGTGTAATTTTCGGCCAGTAGGGGGAAGTGCATACCTAAATTATCACAAGCATGCGGCATCTGTGTCTTTGGGTAAGAAACTCAAGAATGGAGGTCCAACTAGTGCTGTTTTCAAACGCTCAATTCCCTGAGAATTATCTATTTGCAGCAACATGACATCAGCACATCACTCTCTCTTTCATCGCTTGGAACTAGCGAAGAGGTAAAAATGTATTTATGGCGAAACTTTTTTGTATTTTGAGGGGAAATCAATGTTTTAATAGCGGGCGTGTTCCGTGCACTTTGTTCGTCCGGGCTCTTATAGAAGTAAAGACATAATCTAATATGACTCCCTTGAAAAGAGGACCCGTGCCTATGTATTTTTAAAGTAGTGTTTTACAATATCGCCAATATTTTGCAATTAATGTGCTTTACGTAATTATTATTTCATAATATTATAATGGCTATTTTCAAAGATGTACTGCAAAAACTACACACTGTCACTTAAAGTTTTTCAAAAAAATGTTTTAGCTTTTCCTCAGATATACAACATATACAACAAGATCATGTAATGATCTTTATCTACCGTATTGCAGATTGTCAAGTAGGCAAAATACACTTAAAAATAGAGGGCCTTTTCTTTTGAATAAACTACCACCAAGGTCTTCAAGCTACAAGGTCTTCAAGCTACTACATTTTTTTAAACAAGAGTTAAAGGTTATGCCAATCTCAAATTGTATATGATCTCTCCAAGTTTTTTGTGTGTGTTTTTTAGTAATGTAAACTGTATGTTACTTGTCTGTTCCAGCTACTAAAACAGTTTGTCTTGAGGGAGGTGGCTTTAAGACCCGTGGTCTACTTAACCTCTCCTTTGTTTGTTCTTTTTACTATACATGTTTATTGATGATAATGTCTATGTGCAATGAAAATAAACTAAATTAAATAAACTAATATAGAGGCAACCGCAGTTAAAGGGCCGGGGATAATTTTACTGACCAGGGGTCTCATTTATAAACGTTGCGTACGCACAAAACGGGGCCTGAAACTGGTGTACGTCACTTTCAAAGCAAAAGTTGTGATTTATAAAAAACAGACTTGACGGGAAAATGTGCGCACCTGTACGCCAACTCTGACCCGTGCGTACGGACATTTTGGAGACGAGGGGGAATCAATGACGCAGTTAGTGAGGTGGTGAACTGCAGCCAGACTGCATATTACTCCTCTCACGCATATCATTTCACCTCACACCAAACATTAATAATGGATTCATGTTATTATAAACATCCAAACAAGCAATGATATCTATATAAGACACGGCATATTAGTCTGTCCCCTTAAAATATGCTCATATTTAGTGTCAGCTCGGGTGTACACGGACCCCCTCCAGTAGCAGACCCACTCTGGCGATGGGAGGCAAGTTTTTTATTTTTTTTCTTGACTTTGAGGTCCGACCACTTTTTTTTTTCTTTCGGGTACCGTGCTGTCAGTTGTGCTGACAGACTGCACTACAGACGCCACATGCTGCTACTCGCAGTTCTTCCTTTTATTTGTGACACAAAGGAAATTGCTTACAACTGTGCGTAGGCATGGTTTCATAAATCAGAAATCTTTTTGGCGTACGCAAACTTTTTGTTTTGGTCGTACGTACACCTTAGGGATTCTACGCAATGTTTTATAAATGAGACCCCAGGGCATTACTGGCGCATGTATGAGGAAGAACTTTTGAATTTGAATATATTTATTTGAAGGTAACTTTATATATAGTCCAAAGTTATAAAAAATACTGAACGTAACTGGAAAGGATAAAAAAAAAATCAGTGTTATAAATTCAATGTCTAAAAAGGTATGATTCTAATGAGACTATACTTCAATACCACGCCTAAGTAAATACGAAAATATATTAAAGCAAATCCGCTCCAGTTCGGAGTGGAACATAAAGTCTTGAATGAGAAATCCAGTCCGGAGTTTGCAGCTCTCTCCGAGCATCTCAAATTTCACTCCGGCGAGTGCCGAGCTCTTTGTGTCGTCAGGCAGAAACACTCTGTAGTCAGGGTGGCGTGTGTCCTTAGACAGGCACCTTGGCAGCTCACACAATTAGACAGTAACTCGAAATTTCCCCTTCTTCTCTGAAGTAGCTGGCTACTGTCGCTTTTTACCCCAGTTTTTCTTACCATGTCTCTGGGAGTGGAGTCTGGATTCTCGAGCGAGGAGGTGTTGAACAGCCGCTTCCCTCTCCACCGGGCTTGCAGGGATGGAGACGTCGGTGCCTTGTGCTCGCTCCTTCAGTGCACCTCCAACCCGGCTGACCTTACGGTTGAGGACACTTTCTATGGCTGGACACCCATACACTGGGCCGCTCATTTCGGAAAGGTAAAACCAGCCTATAACCGATGTGAGTGAGTAGTTATCCTGAAATGAAAAACGCCGCATGGTTGTTCGAGCTCCCCCGATGTGAGACAGTTCTCTCTCGGCCATTTCCTGGTGTTTGAATCAAGCGAAGCCATCGTTTAGCAGAATCAGACGGGGGAAAAAAAAAACAAACATTTTTATATATCGCCAGCTAGCTCGCATTTCCCCATCATTTCAAAGGATATTTGATATGTTCTGTCCGTTATGTGTTTGTTAATGAAAAAATAGACTGAGCGGGAAAAACCAAACCCGTTCACCGACATATTAGTTTTATGATTGACGAAAACGCGACGCTTGGCTAACATAACCGACAATGGCTAACTTTTTCTTAACATTATCTGCATTATGAGGCTCTTTGCCCTGTTAATTATGTAAAGCTAAAAGGAATTTTATTGTAAATGTTTGTTATAGATGGTGTGAATTAATTAGAACATATGAAAACGTTTTAAGACTATTAGTATTGCTAAATTTGTGGGGGGGTGAAAAAAAGAAAAGGCGTAGAATAATCCTTCATTGTCCCACATGGGGAAAATTAAGCTGTAACAGCAGCTAAGTGACAGGTAATAGAAATATATTTACACTGAGGAGAAAATGAACAGACCAAGTTACTGTGCAGTTAATAATAAAATGGCTTACTTAGCTGTGGATGTGCAACTCAGTAGGATTATTACCACACACAAAAATACAGAAAGTGCATGTAAAGTTGTGCATTAAAAGTACACCTATTATTCACAAGAATATAAAGGAAAAATAAGAACTGTGAAAAACAAATGTGCAGGTAGGAGCAGAAATGTTATTTGAGGTGAGTAATTAACATGTATGAATCTGTGCTTAGATTTGTTTTACTTCTAGACTTGCACAACAAGAAAGTACCAGAGTCTGTCTGCGTGCCCAGATCCATCCAGGATCCACAGACAGTATCACGCCTGTCCACACTCGCCCGGTGTCTTAGAAAGCAGTGCATAAAACTCTGCGCCCAGTCTAACCTTCTTTTCCGTGCACAGCTGGAGTGTGTGATGCGTCTGGTTCAAGTGGGCTGCGGCGTGAACTCGGTCACCTCCAGGTTTGCACAGACGCCCACTCACATCGCTGCCTTCGGGGGCCACCCTGAGTGTTTGTTATGGCTACTTCAAGCTGGTGCAGATATTAACAGACAGGTATGACAACGCTTCTCACACTAGACTGTTCCCTTACATGCTGTTTGTTTTTTCCGAGCAATTTTCCAGCTCTCATTTCCTGGAAATGTGATCTTTTATAGTGGCTGACTATATAAGGGAATAAATAGCACACTGTAAAGCAAATACAGGAAATAAAGTAAATGAAAAAAGCAGAGCAGGTTTTAGCTGATCCCATAAGAGAGGATGATCCCAACTCAGGATCAATGCCTTGGAAGTATTTCCACTCTACACTTGACCTATATTAACTTGAATAAGTGTTTTGTCACGCTTTCTGCAACAACAAAAAAATTCCCGTCAGGCATTTTTTGTTTTGCACTCAGCTTCATTCTTCCTCTCTCCATGGGATTTTGTGCACCGTTACATGAACTGGGGCTAGATTTTATGCTCTGCTGAGAGAGATTGGATTAGTAGGTCACAATGACATAACATATTGTCGTCATTCTGAAGCTCACTGATCTCTTTAGCCGTTGAATTTCCTTAGCATCCTTTTTTTTTTGTTCAATCAACTATCTAAGAGGTTGGGTTTTTCGGGGTATTTCAGCTGGCCGCTGCTGGACAGGAGAATGTGAGCGTATTAAGAGTGTGGCCTACATTGCATTGTGGTTCGTGGCAGCCCTCTGAGAGAGACAGTTTCCCTTCCTTCCATTCGCACGCCCACACATGTAACTGTAAATGTGTGTGGGCGTTGTTGATGTCTGGGTGAAAAGTTCAGGCTCAGCTCTGCCGATTCACACCCTGTTATGGTTTCTGGAGCATGTTCTTAGAACTATAAGAGGAGGGTCCCAGAAAACATGTATAGGATTAAAAAAAACACCAAAAAACAGGGAGAGCTTATGCTAACGGGGATCAATCAGTTTTCCCTCAGTTGGTCCTTACTAGTGTTTTGGTCTTCAGACACTGAAAAATAAAATGTTCTGATTTGAAAAATGCAGAAGGCAAAAGTCTGAAGCGTTTTTTGTTTTGTTTTTGCTTTACAGCTACCAGACAGTTTATTGTTAATATTACATGCAAAGAGGAAAAATGATTTGACAAGATTCATCCCATGTTCACAATGAGTGAAACTGAAATAAATATTGTAAATCAATTTATAATTGAATCGTGATCAAA